>JAJTWQ010000234.1:255000-257500 GCA_029007595.1 Solanum commersonii | reverse complement strand
AATCGTTGTTTTAGACGATGCATATGTAGAAAGCCTATTTGGTTCTAGTAGTTACTTTACTAGATTTTTCTTTTTTTTTTCTTTCTATAGTGGAGATAGTCGCACGTAATGACAGATCACGGCCATATTATTAAAAGCTTGTGGTAAGAATGGGTTTCGTTCTAGTGCTCGAAAATAATATTCCAAAGCTTTCGTATGTTCTCCATTACTTGTGTGGATAAGCCCTATATTATAGAGTATATAACTTCGATCATAGGGATCAATTTCTAGTCGCATAGCTTCATAATAATTCTGCAAAGCTTCCGCGTAATTTCCTTCGGATTGAGCCGACATCCGTTACGGTCGTCATTCAATTGAAAGAATCTCCGTTCCAGAACCGTACGTGAGATTTTCACCTCATACGGCTCCTCCCTTATGTGCATAATGAGAATAATACATAGAATCAAAAAAGATTCAACGATGAAAATATTCTCATTATGAACTCAGCAGGGCTAGTGTTTTTACAAGAAATCTCTAGCCAACCTTCCTGCAAGAGATTCTTTCTTAACATCAAGCCTATTGGGACTAGATAGAAATGATAAGATAACTCCAACAATTTCTTTGTTTTTAACGCCTCCTAATTTCCAGGAATTAGTCACTTCAATAGCCTTCGATGGTTATACGGGTATCCAAAGGACGAACGAGATGGATGTTTGTTGTCCCAACCATTCTTTTAGTCCCAAGCCCGCTAAGGAAAGGGCTGACTTAGAACAAAGTTTTCGTGTTGTTGATTCCTAGGTGTAGCGCTTCTTCCCCTATGCTGCCTATTAGCGCTAGTAGAGTAGGATTGACCCGTAATACAGAACCTCTAGGCGTAACCTTTCGCTTAATACTAGAATCGAGAATTGAAACATAGCATCTGAGGTTGCATTAATCGAGGATACACGACAGAAGGAATTGTTCTATTTCCAAACTTCACCTTCAAAAAGCGTAGATTTTTTTTTCTCGAATCATGTGTTTTTCTCCTCGTAAGACTGAGAGAAATGAATAAATATAAAATCAAAAAAAAGAATCAAATCGCACCATCTCTGTAATAGGTAAATGCCTCTTTTTCTCCTGAAGTTGTCGGAATTACTCGTAATAAGATATCGGCTACAATTGAAAAGGTCTTATCAATAAAATTTCCATTTGTCCGTGATCTAGGCATAGGTAGCAATCCATTCTAGAATTCTTTTCATTACCTCTCGTGGGAAAAAGATCCCACAAAGAAAATAATTGTATAGTACGAAATAACATAAAAACTTATTTTTTTTTTTTTTAAAAAAAAACAAAAGATATGAATCCTCTATTCCAATTGTTCCTTTTTGACAGGAATCGAGAAGAAATAAGAAATATTTCAACGCGATTCGATTTCATACTAATGTAGTAGTATAGGAACTATTCCGATTTCGGTGAAGTTACAAATTAGAAGAACTCGAGAAATTTTGATTGAATCATGATACAAATTACAAAGAAGAAAAAAAGATCGACTAATCATTCTATGATGAAAATAGAATAACTGCCAATTTTGTGTACATAACGGGTATACACTATACAATCGAATCTAAATTTTTTATGAATTTCTATTCTAATAGAGGGGTAGGTATTTGTTGTTGAGAACTCCAAAACCGAAAAGGAATTAAAAAAATTTTCTGGTATGGAATCATAGTCTATATAATTACAGTTATGATTTAAGAGTATCCATTAACTATAGTCTAAAAGATAGAAACCATCAATCAGTTGATTCGTTCTAATTCATTGAATTAATCCGTTATAAAAATAGAAAAATATCAGAAAAAGAAGGGAACGTTGTTTTTGCAAACATGAATTGAATTTTTTTGAACAATTTTTCGTAAAAATTGTATCTTTATCCCGGAGCCTCGAAGGAAAGAAAAACCGTTCTTTGCTTTGACTTTGATGACAAATTTTCAGTTAAAATGGATTGGTCGTACCTATCCAATAATGGAATATGGATTATGACTGACTCGCTATTCACTCGGTTTTGGGGTCATAATCATTATGTAGGAGAGATGGCCGATGTGGTTCAAGGCGTAGCATTGGAACTGCTATGTAGGCTTTTGTTTACCGAGGGTTCGAATCCCTCTCTTTCCGTACCTTCGCTTAATTCACCAATTTTACTAACAACAAGGGCTCAAATAGCATTGGATACCATTATTCCAACAGCTAGACCCTTCTTTGATCTAAAGATATAGATTCTCAATTCCTAATTAATGTGACGCGTAAAATAGAATACTAAAAATAATCATAATCAAAATACTGGAAAGAAAAGAATAGACAAGGAATGAAAATAGATCCTTGGTCTATGATACAAAAATGGGGGAAATCTAGATCAAACTCGGATTGATCGTACTTAACTTACTTAACCTTGGGTTAATTTACTTCGCCTAAAGGGAAGAAATTTTTGCGAACCCTTGGTTTTAGTCTGAGGTTTAAGTCTGACGAGAATAATATTCTACGACTA
>JAJTWQ010000234.1:0-245000 GCA_029007595.1 Solanum commersonii | reverse complement strand
ATAATGTCTTTCTCGGGAGCTCGAGGAAATGTGTCTCAGGTACATCAATTAGTAGGTATGAGAGGATTAATGTCGGATCCTCAAGGACAAATGATTGATTTACCTATTTAAAGCAATTTACGTGAAAGACTCTCTTTAACAGAATACATTATTTCTTGCTACGGAGCCCATAAAGGAGTTGTGGATACTGTTGTACGAATATCAGATGCTGGATATCTCACTCACAGACTTGTTGAAGTAGTTCAACACATTGTTGTACGTCGAACGGATTGTGGCACCGCCCAGGGTATTTCTGTGAGTCCTCGGAATGGGATAATGCCGGAAAGGATTTTTAGTCAAACATTAATTGGCCGTGTATTAGTAGATGATATATACATGGGTTCACGATGTATTGCCACTAGAAACCAAGCCATTGGCATTGGACTTGTAAATCAATTCATAACCTTTCGGGCACAACCAATCTCTATTCGAACTCCCTTTACTTGTAGGAGTACATCTTGGATTTGTCGATTATGTTATGGCCATAGTCCTACTGATGGCGACCTGGTTGAATTGGGGGAAGCTGTAGGTATTATTGCAGGTCAATCGATTGGAGAACCGGGTACTCAATTAACATTACGAACTTTTCATACCGGAGGAGTATTCACGGGGGGTACTGCAGAACATGTGCGAGCCCCATCTAATGGAAAAATAAAATTCAATGAGGACTTGGTTCATCCGACACGTACACGTCATGGGCATCCCGCCTTTCTATGTTATAGACTTGTATGTAACTATTGAGAGTGAAGATATTCTACATAATGTGAATATTCCACCCAAAAGTTTGCTTTTAGTTCAAAATGATCAATATGTAGAATCAGAACAAGTAATTGCTGAGATTCGCGCAGGAATATCCACTTTGAATTTTAAAGAGAAGGTTCGAAAACATATTTATTCTGATTCAGACGGAGAAATGCACTGGAGTACCGATGTCCACTTTGATCATTTTCGTCTAGAACTCAGCAGGGCTAGTATACAAGTACACTATTTCAGTAAACTTCGCTTCATTTAGTTCAGTTTAGTTTTAGTTTAGGTTTATTCTGTAAAATAAAATTTAATAAAAAATAAATAGAAATAAAAATTCATTCGATATTGATTGTAGTACCAAGTACTTCCTTACGTGAGGGCCATCCTATCCAACTTTCAGGCATTAAGATACGTTTCAAGCATGGATGATTATCGTAAGAGATTCCCAACATATCATATGATTCTCGTTCTTGAAAATTGTCACGCCCCGAGCTACCCCCGAGACGCGGACACGGGACCTAGGACCACAAGTGATCCCAAGCTAACCCTGCTGGCATGATCATGAGCATACTAAAGAAAATAAACTGATGCGGAAGCTAAATCATAAATAAATCTGAAAAGATGGGAATACCATATACTATAACTGAATATATGAAAACTGAGAGTTTAATACAAAAGAAATATCAAACTCAAGTACTAAGCTGAAACTAACTATGTCTGAAATAAGCCTCTAAACTGACTAGAAATGTTGGGACATGCCCCAACTAGATCTAGCAAAACTGAAACTAAAAACTAAAAGCGATAAAGAAAATCATGTCACTAGTCCTCGAAGAATGAGGACTCACCACTGATGCTTTGAACCGAAGATCGGGAATCGATCTAAGCGTGATCTGGATACTGAGAACCTGAACCTACATCACGAGAAGATGTAGTGCACGTATGCATCAGTATTGGAAAGGTACTGAGCATGCAGGATAGAGTAAAGCTGAAATATCACATAACTGAACAAAGCATACTGAGCAATGATATAATCTGAACATGATATAGATACTGAAAATAATGAATACTGAGCTAACTGAATGCAATGACCAAATTTATAACATGCTGATACTGAATACTGACTGTACTGAAATATGGTCAATGCAATAGAGTCTGACTGAACTGTGGGAGCTACTAATAACCGACATAAAACCACATGAGCTAAATGTGGAGTCCGATGTATACGCCCCATCGAGAGGACCCAATATACCCTGCCAGAGGTATAAAGGCATGTTGGCGTGATCACTAAACTGATGTTGCCCACAGAGGGGACTTACACCTACGTGGCTCGTAGTTCTGGGACTATATGGGTACGCTGAACCCTAGTCCAACTCGGTATTATGCTACTCCCAATAGATTAAGTGATTAACACATTATGACTGAATTTCTGTAAATACTGGATAGCTCGAAACTGAACATGCAAACTGGGAATGCAACAATTAATCTGATAATGATGCATTCATAAACTGAGGCATGTAAAACTGAATACTGAAATATCTGACCTAGCATGTGTAATTCAAGAACTAAAGAAATACATAGCTAGGGTTCTGAAATTCATGCGATAAACTGTACAATAACATGATAATCTGATTTGGAACACTTAAATAACTAATTCATGATGATCTGCTATAATTCTAGAAACCCTAGGTCTGTTCATAAACATGGAATCAAGAATCTGACTGAATTCTATGGACCTAATGAGCGAAAGGAACCCACTAGTGAAATCCGACATACCTGGTGATGAATTCCACGGAGAAATATTTTGATTTCGGGGCTGGAACTGAAGGAACCTTGCTGCGTTCTTGAACTAGGGTTCTTGACCTCTTTTCTCCTCTCTTGCTTCTAATTTTCTAAGTTTGATTAATGATTTTGACTAAGGTAAGTTTTAATTATGTTTCTAGGATTAAACTGATTAAAACCTCATGATTTGGGGTCTAAACGACGTACCTTAGGGGTTAAAAGAAATAGGAAAAGACCAAAAAACCCTTGAATTAGCTGCTGTCGGACTGATCGACGGAATGGACTGACGGGCCGTCATTCAATCGACGGTCCGTCGATTGGGTCCGTCGATCGAGTCTGCCCAACAGGGCTTTACTAAAACGGGCATAACTTTTTACTCGGAGGTCAGAATTTAGCAAACTAGGTGACGTTGGAAAGATAATTAAATTATCTATCTAACCATAGGTAATGGGACACACAATTAATTTTGTGCTAAAAGTTATGACCATCTGAAGTTGACCCATCAGAATTTTCAGCTAACTGGCTGTTGATCCTTCATCTACGGTCGGACCTACGGACCGTGGATCGAAAGACGGTCCGTGCTGGTCAACCATAGTTCGTGTCAGAGGCTGGGTAAGGAGGTCTTGATCCACGGACACAGACCACGGACCGTGGTCTGATCTACGGACCGTGGGTCTGTCCGTGAGTCGAGACTTAGCCAAATTTTCTGAGCTTGGCTGGGGAGGGGTTGCAGTGGTGAACCACGGACCACCAGCACGGGCCGTGGTCTGACCTACGGTCCGTGGATGGCAACCGTAGGTTGCACCTGCAACTTTTCAAAATCTGCATTTTGGTCTGTTTTCGAATACGGGGTGTTACAAAAATCCACGCTTTTCCAAACCCAAAAAACAGACGGAGTTTTAATCGACTTTTGTCCTTTTAATTGACATAGACCCCAGTTATATGATAAAATGAGGATACTACGGAAAGGACTGTAAATCCTCATGTTAGCGGTTCCAATCGAAATTGGGAATAGCCGGGATAGCTCAGTTGGTAGAACAGAGGACTGAAAATCCTCGTGTCACCAGTTCAAATTTGGTTCTTGGCACATGATTAATTTGTATGGGTCTCTCTTCCCTAGAATTAATTTCTAATTAATTGATATGACCTATTCGAAGCTGCCAACGGTATGCGAATGATGCATATTTTTTTATAGTCTAGATTAGAATAATAGCTTTATCCAGTTTTGGCGAGATATACCCCATCTAGAACATAGATGGGTAGAGTTTCTTAGATAAAGTATCTAAAAGAATTGGATTCTATCTCCTTTTTTTTTTCTCCTCTTGTTCAAACGAATTTTAATACGTAATACATATTAGAGTCGAATCCGAATCTAGGGGGGTTGAAATAGACAAGATTCAGCTCAGATCCAAAGAAATAGAATCCGATATTATCTCATTTCTTTGTCTTTTCTTTCATATTCAATTTCTTTATTCTATATTTCTCCATTCCTTCCTATATGCCTTTCTAGAACCCTTCTAAGTAATGTGCGCAGTACAAAGTTCATGATGCAGAACTCATTTGGTTCATCCTATTGGTGTGACCCATCCGAAAGAAGTATCTTCCAAATAAATGTGAGAATTCCAATGAATCCCTAATTGTCTTTTGTTGTTAGGCTTAATCTATAACAAAACGTGCAATCCTTGAATATCTGAAATTGTCTAACTGGAAATAGCTTTCTTATCATTCAATGAGCATCTTGTATTTCATAAAAATTGGGGGCAATATAATCCTTACGTAAGGGCCATCCTATCCAACTTTCAGGCATTAAGATACGTTTCAAGCGTGGATGATTATCGTAAGATATTCCCAACATATCATATGATTCTCGTTCTTGAAAATCCACGCTTTTCCAAACCCAGAAAACAGACGAAATTCTAGGATTCCTCCTGGAGGCAAATACTTTTATGCATAGCTCTTCTGGTTTATCCACATCATCGTCTATTCTCGTAAGATGATACACACTAGCTAACAGCCCTCCAGGCGCTACATCATAGGCACATTGAGAGCGTAGATAGTTGTACCCATATACATAAAAAATGACAGCAATGGAATGCCAATCCTCGGGCTTTATTTGTAAAGTCTCTATTCCTTGGTAATCAAAGCCCAAAGATCTATGAATTAGCCCATGCTTGACTAGCCAAGCAGACAAACGACCCTGCATCTTTTTTATCTCTCTCGCATTTTTATTTGTATAAGTATTTCACATTTACGATGAAATTTATGAAAATTGACCCACCACTTCTTATTCTGGACAAAGGAATCCTGTCTAATTCACTAATTCGGCGGAAGATACTGAATTTTTGTATTTGAAAAAGATTTTCGTAGGGATCTCTGAAGTAGATGGTGGTTGATAAAGAACTCTTTGATCATAATTTCCCATATGAATACTGCGTCGAACATGAAACTTGTGGTTGGTAGTAAAACACCGATTCGCTCGTTGAGACCTAATTCGATCTTCATAGAGTGCTCGAGATATTTTCTTACGAAGTTTTGTTATAGCATCTATAACTGCTTCTGGTTTAGGTGGACAACCTGGAAAATATACATCTACAGGAATTAGCTTATCGACTCCCCGAACAATACTATAAGAATCGGTACTGAACATCCCGCCTGTAATTGTACAGGCTCCCACAGCAATAACATATTTTGGTTTGGGTATTTGCTCATATAATCTCACTAAAGAGGGGGCCATTTTCATTGTTACTGTTCCGGCTGTTAAAATTTGATCCGATTGTCTAGGACTCGATCTTGGTACGAGTCCATAACGATCAAAGTCGAAGCGTGAGCCTATTAGTGAAGCAAATTCAATGAAGCAACAATTGGTACCATAGAGAAGCTGCCATAAACTAGAGAGTCTTGACCAATTTAAAAGATCATTTAATGTAGTTGAAATAACTAAATTTGGGGCTGTTTGATCAAGTAAAGGAAACTGAATGGAATTCATAACTGTCTCAATCTTATTTTTTCCGTTTTTCTTTTTATTGTCTGAATATTCAGGAGCTAAGACCATTCCAATGCCCCCTTTCGCCATGCATAAACTAAACCAATAATTAAGATAAGCACGAAAATGAAAGCTTCTATAAACACAGATACACCCAATACGTCGAAACTCATTGCCCATGGATAAAGAAAAATCGTTTCAACATAAAAAACAACAAAAACTAGAGCAAACATATAATAATGGATTCAAAATTGTAACCAAGCATCGCCCATTGGTTCTATACCCGACTCATAAGTAGAAAGTTTCTCCGGCCCTTTGCTAATCGGGGCTAACACTCCGGAAATGAAAAATGCCAAAATAGGAACAGGGATGGATATTATTAGAAATGCCCAAAAAAAATCATATTCGTAAAGCAAAAACATAAACACACTCCTATGAACATGGAAAATATACCGGATTCAATTGGTCGATTCAAATTGGAATTGTCAAGTCATCCATAACTATTTAGTCAAAACAAGAATTCATTTTGGTCGAACCGCCTAGTTTGCTTTGTTTATTGGTTTATTGTAGGGCATATCTCATTGCAAGATTCATCGACTGGAATCCGATTTTATTTCCATTATACTTATTTCCATTTTATTTAGTTAGTAGAACCTTCTAACTATATACTTCAACAAATTCTCCTGTTTCTCTTGTTTTTTCTCTAAAGACGGGGAATTCGAAATTAATTACTTATCTTTTTTCTTCTTTAATTAGAAATTCTTTAAAGATTTCTATTTATTTCTATAAATAGAATCAGGAGGTCTTTATTTTCATTTTTTGCTTAGTAATTTAGAATAGAACAAGTAATCAAATAGAAGAGAATGTATAGGAATTGCCATCTCAAGATTTAGAAGATCTTGTGTTGGTATATTCCTTTTATTATTATTTAATTATTATTTATTATTTCATTATTATTTAATAATAGTATTAGGATTCAAATTCAGGTGGAGGGGTTTTTCTTGGTTGAATACAGAAAAAGAAGACAACCTTTTTTTGTTGTGCTTCACTAGGTCGAGGTAAGTAAGGTATACGAAGGAAAAGCCTATTTGACAATGAAAGTGACCAAAGATATTCATTTTTCAAAAAACTTTAGCTTGTACACAAATACAGCGGGCCTTTCCTAAATCCATGTGAATTCCTCTTCGTAGTTTTGCATTTCACCAGGCCCGTGAAATAAGTTGACTTCCATAATTCAATAATATTGGGGATATCAAAAGAAAGGGAGTCTCACTAATTCTTTTATTGTGGATATGAATATGTAATTCGCCTCCGAAGATTAATGACGAAAGGTTGGTTTGTTTATCTGCAATTGCAAAAATCAATATCTATTGGATCCATTAATATACGTTTTTTCTTTCATCTGCTTAAACGATTGCCGTGAGTAAACTTATAGGAATAATTGGATTTCATTTAGTTACAAGCAAGAAATAATAATGAAGAAATGCAAATTATACAATTTTTTTTTGCATTTTTCATTTTTATAGGGCTATACGGACTCGAACCGTAGACCTTCTCGGTAAAACAGATCAAACTTATTATTATTAAAATGATTTGAACTGTTTCAAAGACCCAACATGCATTTTTTTTTTGATTGGGCTCCTTCATTAACTGATCTAAATATCAGTTAGTCTCGCCATTTTTTTTCTTGACAGAAAAAAAGATAAGGAAATGGCTCCATGTGCTCGATTCATTATTTGGGAGCATTACCAAAGTGTTTCAAAGGTGGGATTATCTTGACGTAGGTCTGTCTCTGGCCTAGATCAACCTAAGTTAAATGAAGTCTCTATCGTTCTGCTTAAAAATAAAATATGAAACTTCATACACCTTAAAGTTCATATGACGAAAAGAGATTTTTTTGAGGTCCTTATACTCATTATGCCTAGCATTGAATAGACTGGGTATTCACCTTATCAAGATCTCAAATCAATGATGGGGTCTGTTTGGCACCTCCTAAATGGGTGTCCAAATTGGACCGAACCCTTTGTCAGGCTATGGTTCCCTCAAAGTTATGGAGTAAGACATCGATTTCTCAACAAGATCAATTTTTCTGATTGTATGATGAACTCCCTTGAAAAACATTGGGGTGCATGTAAACGAGTTACTCTACCAACTGAGCTATAGCCCTTAGTGCTTGTGATACATATTTTATCATGTAGGTATTTTCTTGTCAAGAGAAATATTCCATGATCCAACATCAAGAATCTTTGATCTCTTTGAGTGGTATTCCTTAGATTAGTATTGCTTATAAGTAATATGATATTTATAATCCATCGACAGGATGGGTTTCATTTGGTTCTCTTTGGGATGATAAATGACCTACTTAACTCAGTGGTTAGAGTACTGCTTTCATACGGCGGGAGTCATTGGTTCAAATCCAATAGTAGGTAAAACTTATTAGATACCAGAGTCAATGGTATCTAATAAGGTTTCCAACCCACCTTTAGTGATATTTATTTTTTGATTTTGTATCTTTTCTATTTCATTTTTTAATTTGAATTTTTGCATCAGAATTGGATTCTATTTGATTGTATTCACCCGACAAAATCTAAATAGGATTAGAAAGAGAACTTCTTTTTATTATTCGAACGTACCAACTAGTTATGAAATCGGATTGCTAGCCTCCACCCGTGTTCTAGCTCGTCGGAGAGCTAGATTTGCCTCAATTTTTTGTCTCCTTCCTTCAGCCTTTTTCACATTAGCTTCCGCTTTTTCAAGAGTTTGCTGAGCTTCTTGTGGATTAATGTCACTACCCTTCTCCGCATCATTTACTAAAACAGTGATCTCATTATTTCCTATTCTAGCAAAACCACCCATCAGAGCCATCGTTAACCATTGGTCGTTAAGGCGTATTCTCAAAATCCCTATATCTACAGCTGTGGCAATAGGGGCGTGATTTGGTAATATGCCAATTTGACCACTATTAGTAGATAAAACAATTTCTTCCACTTTTGAATCCCAAACAATTCGATTAGGGGTCAGGACACTAAGATTTAAGGTAATTTCTTCAAATTGCTCTCCATTTCTAAGTTCATAGCCTTCGCGGTAGCTTCATCGATAGTACCTACCAAATAAAAGGCCTGTTCAGGAAGATCATCTAATTATCCGGAAAGGATTAATTGAAATCCTTGAATTGTTTCTGCTAGACCAACATATTTCCCTGGAGAACCGGTAAATACTTCTGCTACGAAAAAGGGTTGTGATAAGAAACGCTCAATTTTTCGTGCTCTTGCTACGAGTAAACGATCTTCTTCGGATAATTCGTCCAATCCAAGGATAGCTATAATGTCCTGAAGTTCTTTGTAACGTTGTAAAGTTTGCTTAACTCTTTGGGCGGTTTCGTAATGTTCCTCACCAACGATTCGAGGTTGAAGCATGGTTGACGTTGAATCTAAAGGATCTACTGCTGGATAAATACCTTTGGCAGCCAATCCTCTTGATAGTACGGTAGTAGCATCTAAATGTGCAAATGTCATAGCAGAAGCAGGGTCGGTCAAATCGTCTACGGGTACATAAACTACTTGAATAGAGGTTATGGGCCCGTCTTTGGTAGAAGTAATTCTTTCTTGTAAAGAACCCATTTCGATACTTAGGGTCGGTTGATAACCCACAGCGGAAGGCATTCTACCCAATAAGGCCGATACTTCGGATCCTGCTTGGACGAAACGGAAGATATTGTCAATAAATAGAAGTACGTCTTGCTCATTAACATCTCGGAAATATTCCGCCATAGTTAGGGCAGTCAAACCAACTCTCATACGAGCTCCCGGCGGTTCATTCATCTGACCGTAAACTAGGGCCACTTTTGATTGTGCAATATTTTCTTTATTAATCACTCCAGATTCTTTCATTTCCATGTAAAGATCATTTCCTTCCCGAGTACGTTCACCCACTCCGCCAAATACGGATACGCCCCCGTGAGCTTTAGCAATATTGTTAATCAATTCCATAATGAGTACTGTTTTACCCACTCCAGCTCCCCCGAATAGTCCGATTTTTCCTCCACGGCGATAGGGGGCTAAAAGATCTACTACTTTAATTCCTGTTTCAAAAATAGATAATTTTGTATCCAACTGTATAAAGGCGGGCGCAGATCTATGAATAGGAGACGTTGTACTAGTATCTACAGGTCCTAAATTATCAACAAGTTCTCCGAGCACGTTAAAAAATCGTCCCAGAGTCGCTCCCTGACTGGAACACTTATAGGAGCTCCTATGTCAATCACTGCCATTCCTCTCGTTAGACCGTCTGTAGCACTCATAGCTACAGCCCTAACTCGATTATTTCCTAATAATTGTTGTACCTCACAAGCCATATTAATTGGTTGACCAACACTATCTCGACCTTGAACTACCAGAGCGTTATAAATATTTGGCATCTTGCCCGGGGGAAAGGCTACATCTAGTACCGGACCGATGATTTGGACGACACGCCCCGGTTTTTTTTTTTTCAAGCGTGGAAACCCCAGCACCAGAAGTAGTAGGATTGATTCTCATAATAATAAAATAAATATGTCGAAATGTTTTTTCAAAAATTATCAAATTCAAAATAAATGTTCGCTAGCACGTCGATCGGTTAATTCAAAAAAATCGGAATTAGCACTCGATTTCGTTGGCACCATGCAATTGAACCAATCCAATTGTTTACTTATTCAATGAGACTGAGTTAATTTGGAAGCTCACCCAACCTATTTTCATTTAAAAATCTCAAGTAGATGAATCAGAATCTTGAGAAAGTCTTTCATTTGTCTATCATTATAGACAAGCCCATCCATATTATCGATTCTATGGAATTCGAACCTAAACTTTATTGTCTATTTCTATTACGATTCATTATTTGTATCTAATGGGCTCCTCTTCTTATTTATTTTTTATTTAAATTTCAGCATATCGATTTATGCCTAGCCTATTCTTTTCTTTGCGTTTTTCTTTCTTTTTTATACCTTTCATAGATTCATAGAAGAATTCCATATATTTTCACATCTAGGATTTACATATACAACATATACCACTGTCAAGGGGGAAGTTCTTATTATTTAGGTTAGCTAGGTATTTCCATTTTTTTTTAAAAAAAGGTAAAAAATCAAAATTGGGTTGCGCTATATATATGAAAGAGTATACAATAATGATGTATTTGGCAAATCAAATACCATGGTCTAATAATCAACCATTCTGATTAATTGATAATATTAGTATTAGTTGGAAATTTTGTGAAAGATTCCTGTGAAAAGTTTCATTAATGCGGAATTCATATCGAGTAGACCTTGTTGTGAGAATTCTTAATTCATGAGTTGTAGGGAGGGATTTATGTCACCACAAACAGAGACTAAAGCAAGTGTTGGATTCAAAGCTGGTGTTAAAGAGTACAAATTGACTTATTATACTCCTGAGTACCAAACCAAGGATACTGATATATTGGCAGCATTCCGAGTAACTCCTCAACCTGGGGTTCCACTTGAAGAAGCAGGGGCCGCGGTAGCTGCCGAATCTTCTACTGGTACATGGACAACTGTATGGACCGATGGACTTACCAGTCTTGATCGTTACAAAGGGCGATGCTACCGCATCGAGCGTGTTGTTGGAGAAAAAGATCAATATATTGCTTATGTAGCTTACCCTTTAGACCTTTTTTAGAAAGGTTCCGTTACCAATATGTTTACTTCCATTGTAGGTAACGTATTTGGGTTCAAAGCCCTACGCGCTCTACGTTTGGAAGATCTGCGAATCCCTACTGCTTATGTTAAAACTTTCCAAGGTCCGCCTCGTGGGATCCAAGTTGAAAGAGATAAATTGAACAAGTATGGTCGTCCCCTGTTGGGATGTACTATTAAACCTAAATTGGGGTTAGCTGCAAAAAACTACGATAGAGCTGTTTATGAATGTCTTCGTGGTGGACTTGATTTTACCAAAGATGATGAGAATGTGAACTCTCAACCATTTATGCGTTGGAGAGATCGTTTCTTATTTTGTGCCGAAGCACTTTTTAAAGCACAGACTAAAACAGGTGAAATCAAAGGGCATTACTTGAATGCTACTGCAGGTACATGCGAAGAAATGATGAAAAGAGCTGTATTTGCTAGAGAATTGGGCGTTTCGATCGTAATGCATGACTACTTAACGGGGGGATTCACCGCAAATACTACCTTGGCTCATTATGGTGAGCAAGAGTTGCTTAATGAGAACCTTCCTAATTTAGAAGCACCAGTGTGTTGATGGTATGTTGAGTAGTAAGGTTGTTGAGAGTTCCGATATCCTTACCTCTTTCTTTATGTGCCTATTCAAGCCTAAGACAAAGAGTTCCTTGTAGCTTGTTTCATGTTGTCGAGTCATGTGTGATATTGTGTTTCCATGTTCTCCTTATGTTATGCATGTTCTAGTTGAATTCTTGTTTGAATGAGAAAATGAGTTTTCATGATTTATTGTTCCTTGTGTTAATGTGTATTTAGTATGAGTTGTCTTTATGCTTCATGAGATTAAATGTTGAACATGCCTAAATGTTTTTTTTTTTTTATGAAAAAGTTGCATATTGAGATTTTATGAGAAAATTGCTTAAATGTGCTTAATGATGTTGTGATGAGCATTATGTTATTTGGAGAAGGAAGTTCCTCCAATGAAAAAAAGAATGCGGAGTTTTTATGCATAATGAGTTTGTAGATGTAGTTCCTACCTTCTTGTTTGCATTGAGGCTTTTTGATGAGGAGTTTATGCTTCCTTCTAGTTTGTGCACTTATATTTATGTTGCATGCATGATTCTAGGCTACTTGTTTTGAGTCGTTACCCCTTAATGTGTTTAAAGTGTCATTCGAGGATGAATGTTCCTAAGTGGGGGGATAATGTAACGACCCTAAAAATGAACTAGTGAAACTAGAGCCTCATGTGTGTGTGTTTGAGTTTGGTGTGATGTTGTATGTTGTCCTGAGCTATGGTTGAGAGTTATAGGGGTTAAACGTCAAGGTACGACCCCCCAAGGACCAACCAAGGGTCCTTGAGGGGGATCCTAAAGCCTAACCCCAAGGCTGCCCCTTAAAGCAAAAAGCCGCCAAATATTGTGAACCACGGACGCAATCCACGACCAGTAGATTGATCTACGACTTGTTGTCTTGCTCCATAGGCCAATCCCCTCCAAAGGTAGCGACAGCCCCAGACCACGGACCCACAGGATGGTCCATGAAAGGACTCACAGTTCGTGGGTCCAGGGCGTGAACCGTGCCTGTGCAATCTGTCAAGACACGGCCAAGCCAAAGGTGGTTTGGTAAATTCCTCCCTTGGCTACTTAAGTATTTGGACGGTTATTTTTGGTTTATTAACATATTTTAAGAGTATTAAAACATTTAAACCCTATTTTAGATTTCATTATTCATATTCCCTAGATCAAAACCCTCCCCTCCTATAGTCCTCTCTAGAAACTCCATAGGAGATCAAGGTCAAGTTCAAGCTAGGGTTGGGGATTCCAAGGTGTTTCTTCTTCAATTTTCATGGGGAATCAATAGCAAGGTATGGTGGTCTTGATCCTTGTGTAATTTTCCATTCAAGGAGCCAATTCAAAGAAGATTTCAAATCATGAAAATCTAGGGTTTTACTCAATCTCATGAGTTCTTTCATCAAACATTTTTAAATGGTTTCGAATGACAAACTATGATTGTATTGATGTTTAATTGATGATTTAAGATTAAAATACTCTATGAACCCACGATTTCTCTCAATTCCTAAATTGTGCTTTATGAAGTGGGTTTGTTGATCATGAATGAATGTAGATGGATTATGACTAAATTAATTTAGATTGTTGAATTGTATCACTATTCATCCCTAATTATATTAATGAAAGGTTTGTTGCTGAAAGTGAATTCATGGTTTTGAAAGGGTAAGTGATGATCAATTTCTTGTTGAATTAGAATTGTGAATTAGATTTTGAACCACTTGAAAGGTGGAGGTGTTTATTTACTATCTATATTGTGGTATTAAATTGATGGATAGATTCCTTGTACCCTACATGTGGAGGTTAATGTATAATTGTGATATTATACATGTGTGTTCTAAATGAATGAATGAGGATCATGTCTAGAATCTAATTGTGTTAGGATTGAAGGCTCTCTCTCTATTAACACTAGTGAATGGTGATGATTATGTGAAAGGCTATTCTCACATACACACACACACTTGAATGAAGAATGAATAAGGTTCAATGGTATTGTTAATGATAAAGTACTTATTGAAAGGCTATTCTCGATTTTACACTAATGAACGATAATGGGATTCTTAGATGAAAGGCTATTCTCATCATTGAATCTATGAGCTATCCAATCAATGAATGAATGGAATGATAAGGAAGCCCTCACGTGAGTTGAGGTGGGGTTACTAGTAACAATCTCTTGAGATGGATGCCCTCACGTGAGTTGAGGCGGGGTATCTAGTAACAATATCTTATCCCTTAATGTAATGAATGTTAAAGTACTCTATGGGAATGTAGGTAAAGCACCGAGAGGATATTGAATGAAATGGAAGCCCTCACGTAAGTTGAGGCAGGATTTCTAGTAGCAATCTCTTAAGATGGATGCCCTCATGTGAGTTGTGGCGGGGTATCTAGTAGCAATCTCCTTGTCCCTTAACTATGTGCCCACATAGGTCTATCTAGTGAATCCACTTAAGCTAAATACCGGTTTACCTTGGGCAAGTAGACCAACCCTTACGATGTGAGATATTACATAGGATTCCATGATCTAGCGCTTATGGTCTATGTCGGTTAAACACTTATTCCAATCATGCGAGATGTGCATTATGGTTTCTTGAGAGGTTCTACAAAATGTGGGTGGTAGTATGGGATGCTATCCATGCATTGCACGAGTAGGCTTTGAGAGGGTCATAGTCAGTTCTCTAAATATTAATGACTATTGTTTGAATGTCCTCCTAAGAAGAAGTTAATGAGAATGATGATCTAGTGTCTAATGAATGAATGTGTTCTAAATGAAGCTATTGATGAAAGTTGACTCTTATATGCTTAAATGTAAAGATGCATGCTATACTTGGATTGTATTATGAGTTACTTCCTTGTCATGACTTATTGTATACGAATGTGTCATCTCTAGGGTGACTTCAAAGGAGTACTTGGTGTGAGTAGTAGTATGGGATGCTACTTGCACATTGCACAAGTATGACTTAGAGTTGTCTTAGATGTTGGTTTTAATGTGATGATGTGATTCATGTATTATTTATGTCTTTTATATTCTTTATTGTGTAAAGGTGGAAAGGATGAATGGTAAGTTCACTTATGGTGGTTCCTTAGTGTGGATGGTGGTATGGGATGCTATCCATACATTGCACAAGGTATAGCTTGAGAGTTACTTGAGGTGAAGGCTTTGGGTAAGGGTAAAGGTTTATATGTTGATCTTGTTCAAATGTGAAAAGGTGACTTGTATGTTGGTTGTGACTTATATTCTGCCTCTTTTATTTAATGTTCATGAAGTTTTACTAAAATGGCATAAAACATGACTTTCATTCAAAAATGTCCTTTTTTGTATTTTTTTGCATGGCTTCCATACTTAGTACATCTAATGTGCTAACCTCATTCTTCCCCTTTTCTTACTAAAGTGTAGGGCTTGGAGACATTGGTGTTCTATGCTTGATGAATAGATTTCTAAGGTGCTTGAAGATGAAGACTTGGTGAGTCCTTATAGTTTCAAGGACAAAATCCATTATGTTCCTTTTAGTGTCTTTTAGTTATCTTAAAGCTTTTGTACAGGCTAAGCTCCAATGTTGTAATGAAAATATTAGATGGATTGAGACATAGTATATAATAAAGTCTAGAATGTCTTCTGCTTACTTTTAATGAAAATGTCTTCGATTGTAAAGAAAGTTTTTAATTCTCCACTATTTTCCTATGTTCTTATGTTCAAGAATGCTTTGAGGCTTGTATTAGACCACTTCGGGGTCGAGTATGCAATGTTACGACTAGGGGGTGCTCTCGGGTCATGATAGTTAAGTTGAGTTTTGAGTGTTGGAGAATATGATTTTTGCTCATAACACTTTTCTCTGTAGTTTTTCATAGTTTTGAAAAAAAATTAGAGATTCAATTTGGAGATTTTGGAAGTGGGTTTCGAAGATTCGACAAATTGAAGGATTGTAAAGACTAAATCACTCTTGCCCAGTTGATGGATAATCAATTCGGTAATTGTTTTTGCTTTTTATGATGTTTGGCTAAAACCCCAATTCTTAGGGTGTGTTCATGTGATTATGGGCTAAATTAGTTTATGGGTATTGTTAATCACTAGTTTAAATATTATTTTGAAGTGAGTTTAATCATTAATTGTAGTTTAATTTATGAATTTTATTTGGAAATTCAATTTTATCTTTGTGTTCTTGGCTTGCTCGAGAGAGAGGTTTTAGAACTAAGTTTTTTGATTAGTGATTTGTGGGTGTAGGATTAAGCTGGCTTTAGCTCAAGAGAGTAAATCCTAAACCCAATCCTACCCATATAGCTCGGAAGAGTTAATGATTTAAGGTGTGGGTTGTTCTTCCTTATCATGCTTATGTATGTATGGAATAAATCACCTGATTCGGGGTAGTTGTTCGAGAGAAAACTATTGTAACGATCCTAAAAATGAACTAGAGAAACTAGAGCCTAACGTGTGTGCATTTGTGTTTGTCTTGAGTTTTGAAGTTGTTTAATGTTATCCCAAAGCATGGTTGAGGTGTTTAGTGCCTAAACGTCAAGTTACGACTCCCCAAGGACCACCCTAAGGGTCATTGAGGAGGATCCTAAGTCTAGACCCAAGACCCCAAGGATATCATGAGGCTGCCCAAAATGGGGTGACCTACGAAAGCGGTCCACACCCCGTGGGTCCATCCACACCTCGTGGATGGCCTCCGTAGGTCAGGGCCTCAAGTTGCCAGCCTCCGATCCAATCGACAGACCACTAGTACGAGGCGTCAACCCATCCACGGTCCGTGGATAGGGAGTCATCGATTAGCACATGAAATGCTGTCAAGACACGACCTAGCTAGGGGTGAATTAGTAAATAAATTCACCCCAACTCCCAATTAATATGTGGACGGTTATTTTAAGTGTTTTAATGTATTTTAAGAGTATTAAAACATTAAAACACTCATTTAGATTTCATCTCTCAAATGAAAACCCTTTCCTCCTAAAAAGTTCTCTATACAAAACTTCATTGGAGATGAAGGTCAAGTTCAAGCTAGGATTGGGGATTTCAAGGTGTTTCTTATTCAATTTTTGTGGGGATTCATCTAATAAGGTACGGTGACCCTTCATCTAGGGTTAGTCTTCAACCTAGTGTCAATTTCAAAGAAGTTTCAAAGTTTTTAAGTTTCATGAAAAACCCTAAGTTTTACTCAACCTCATGGGTTCTTCCATCAAACATTTTCAAATGATACACTATGATTATATTGATGTTTAATTGATGATTTAAGATTAAAATACTCCATGAACCCATGATTTCTCTCAATTTCTAAATTGTGCCTTATGAAATGGGTTTGTTGATTATGAATGAATGTTGATGGATTTATGCCTAGATTGATTTAGATTATTGATTTGTATCAATATCTGTGTCTAATTATTGTGAATTGTTGGTAAATTAAGGAATTGTGATCATAGCCTCAAAAGGGCAAGTTTGACCTAATTTCATGTTAATGTAGAATTGTGCTTCTATTGTTGATCCATTTGAAAGGTGGAGGTATTTACTTACTATGTACATTGTGATCATGGACTTGAAGGCATAGTGTGATGAATCGAAGTATTATGATGATATTGTATGATGTGAAGGATTTGCATGTGATTCAATGATAGAATGATGATTTGTATTCAATGTATTTGTGTTAGTATTGAAAGGCAATTTCTCAATTTGACACTCATGAATGAAAATGATGGAATGTGAATGGTTCCTATAATGTGAATGTTGAATCTAGAATTGGTAGGCAATATGCATAATTTTCATTTTTGAGTGATGAATCTGTCTTGACTTGATGAATATGAATCGATAGGCTATGGCATTCCTTTCATATACGAGTGATGAATGTGTCTTGACTAAATGGCTATGAATTGATAGGCTTTAGGCATTGTTTTCATAAATCATCTAATGTAATGAGGACTTTAGAATCGATAGGCTAGTGGCATTTCTTTTTTTAGAAGTCAATGTACCATGAATTGATGGGCTATTCGCATTCCTTTCATGAGTATAAGAATGTAATGAGGGACCATAAACCGATAGGCTTATAGCATTCCTTTCATATGGACCCTAGAGCTATCCTTGAATGCACCATGGATCGATTGGCCTATCGCATTCCATTCTTGGTAATAATGTATCATGGGTTGATAGGCCTATGACATTCCTCCCCAATACACTAATATAATGTGAATGAAATAATCTATGGGAATGTAGGGTAAGCACCGAAAGGATAAGGTTAGATGGAAACACTCCCATGTTAGGTTAGAGTTTCAATGAACATCTTCATATTCCATAACTATGTGCCCACATAGGATATTAGCTAGCAGATTCCATTCAGGCTAATGTTAACCGGTTTACCTTAGGCAAGTAGGCCAACCCTTATGATGTGGGATAGTACATCAGATTCCATGATCTAGATCGCATGGTCTATGTCGGTTAAATGCTTATTCTCATCATGTGAGATGTGCATTCTAGTTACTTGATAAGTACTACAAAGTGTAGGTAGTAGTATGGGATCCTATCTATACATTGCATGAGTAGGCTTTGAAAGGACTATAGTGATTTCTCTAAGTCTTAATGAATAAATGTAAAAAAGTCCTATAAATGCATGAATGTGTCCTAAATGAACCTAATGAAGAATGTTGGCTTAAATGCTTAAATGTAAAGATGCATGCTATACTTGGATTTTATTATGGGTTACTTCCTTGTCATGTCTATTGTATATGAACGTGCCTTGTCTATGGTTACTTCAAAGGAGTACTTAGTGTGAGTAGTAGTATGTGATGCTACTTGCACATTGCACAAGTATGACTTAGAGTTGTCTTAGATGTTGTTCTTAGTGTAACATTTATGTCTCTTAAATGTTTTATTGTGTAAAGGTGGAAAGGATGAATGGTAAGTTCACTTTTGGTGACCTTAAGGTGGTGCCTTAGTATGGGTGGTGGTATGGGATGCTACCCATACATTGCACAAGGTATTGCTTGAGGGTTAATTGAGGTGGAGGCTCAAGGTAAAGGTAAAGGGTTATATGTGATCTTGTTCAAATGTGAATTGTGTGACATTGTATGTTGGATGTGACTTATATTATGCCTCTCTTGTACCAATGCTCATGAAGTTTTTGTTACACCTCTCAAAATGAAGTAGGATAAAGTAGAGCTTCACATGGGTTTTATGCATTAATAACTTGTTAAAATAATGAAGAATTGCCTTTTTTAGTCAATTTTAAAGTGTTTGGAAGTCAAACATCAAGGAGCAACCAAGACGTTCGGAAACTAGTCTTTTACGTGTTGGTATGTGCTAGTATGTTGTTCATGTGTTTATGTATTGTTTGGAGTCTAAAATCAGTGGAGGTAGCTCTAGTGTCTTAATAAATGTTTTTAGGGTCAAAATGTTCAGGTACGAATCCCCGGGACCATCCTAAGGGTCCCCGAGGAGGACCCCCACCCTTGGCCAAACAAGCTGCCAAGGCAGCTTAAAGTTGTTCATAGAGGGAGTGGCTCCGCATCGCAGACCTGCTCCACCAATGGCCAAAAAGTGGCTCCATTTCGCGGAGACACTGCAGACTCTACTATCTTGAAATTTAATTACCAGAAATTTGTGGGAACACCTCCGCGTCGCAGACTTTTTTCCTGATGAAATTTGCAAAAATAAAACTCAAGTTTGACTTGTTTAAAAGGTCCAACTAAGTGAGAGGTGGTTTGGGTACTTTGGGAAATTATTATAAACGATTATTCTACCTATTTTAGGGTATTTTAAGTTGGTTAAAACCCTAAGACCTAGAATTAGACCTCATTATCCAAATTGAACCTTCCCTCTCAAATAAATTCTCTCTCTAGACCTCTATGGAGGACATTGTTGAAGCTTCAAGCTAGGGGATGGGTTCCTACTGATTTCTCCTTAAAATTCCTAAGGAAATTAATCACAAAGGTATGGGGATTTTATCTTTGATTCTCCTTTCAATCAAAAAGTCAAATCAAAGTGATTTCAATGTTTTTCAAAACACTAAAAACCCCAATTTCAATTCTATGCTTGGGTTCTTGCATGAAAGTATTTCCAATGATGATTTATGTTAATATTGATTGTTTTAAGATAAAAAACTCCATGAACCCTTGCATATCTTGAAATACTAATTTTTGGGTCTAAAGTGGGTCTATTAAATTATGAGCTAATAATGTGATATTAATGTGTAGATTGTTATGGGCTATTGATTTGTGTAATGTTCTATATTGAATTATGAGGAATTGATGGTCAATTGTGTTATATTGGATGTTGGCCTTGAATGGGAAATTGTGACCTAAGGTTTATGATGATGATGAAGTTGTGAATAGATTATTGATTCTAGTATTATATATATATATATATATATATATATATATGTGTAGATGTTAGAATTGTGAGGTTTGATCCCTTTGAAAGTGGGGAGGTGTTTACTTTATAAGCATGTCGTGATCATGGCCTTGTAGGCAAAGTTGGATGATTGTTGTTTTGAGTAATTTGATTATGTGTAGGTAATGTGATATGATGTGAATTTGTGTATGGTCTAAGAGTATGAAAGGTGACCTTGTGTAGAGACTTTATGTGTTATGCTTGGTTGTTGTCTTCTTTGAATGACTAATAATGAAGGTGAGGTTAGGATAGACTATGTTTACCTACTCTCACACCTAGTGAGGAATGAATGAAAAGAATGGAAGAATGTGAGAATGAGTGAAAAGAATGGGAGTTAATGCTAATGAATGAAAGTTGGGTCTATTGTAAGGATAGTCTCATAAATTACTCCTTTGAATGAATGGGATTCCTAGACGAAAGGTTTTCTCATCTTTGAATCCAAGAGCTTCCCTAAATAAATGAATGTTGGGCTAGGATAGATACTCCTTCGTGAGTTGAGATTAGAGCACTTAGTAGCAATCTTTATCCCTTAATGAATGAATGTTGGGCTAGGATGGGTACTCTTTCGTGAGTTGAGATGAGAGTACTTAGTAGTAATCCTTATCCCTAAATGAATGAACGTTGGGCTAGGATGGGTACTCCTTCGTGAGTTGAGATGAGAGTACTTAGTAGCAATCCTTATCCCTAAATGAATAAATAAAATGAATGTCCAACTCTGTGGGGGGAGTAATGTCTAGCACCGAGATGATATGAAGATTGGTGGATACTCCTTCATTAGTTGAGATGTGAGTATTTAGTAGAAATCCTTAAGATGGGTGCTCCTTCGTGAGTTGAGATGAGAGTACTTAGAAGAAATCCTTCTATCCCTTAACTATGTGCCCACATAGGACTAGCTAGTGGTCTCTACCATGTAAAGGCTAAAATAATGACCCTACCTTAGGCAAGTGGGGATCCCTCATCCGGTAAGGGTAGTACTGGGATTCCATGTCAAGCTCCATGGTCTATGTCAGTTAATGATCTTCCCCCACATTAATGAATGAATGAACTAAGGTCTCTTAAGGGTGTACTACTTAGGATAGGTGGTGGAATGGGACATCATCTAGACATTGCACAAGTAGACATTCAAGGGAGATCTTGGTGTGTCTTAGTAATGATAATGAATGAATGAGTCTCTTTGATCTAATTAATGAAACTATTGGTCCTTGAGCATGCTAATGTGAAAGCGAGTGATAATTAATTGAATGTAAGTGCTTATGTTGAATTGAACATATGTGATGATCTATGTCATTAGTGAATGAAGTTGTCTAAATGCATTAAGTTGAATCGATGATTTATGCTGAGATGTGAATGTAGTTTATCTTGTGTAGACTTAAGGATCACTTGGGTGTGGTATGGAGAGGTAGTATGGGCTGCCTCACCATGTCTTACTTAGGTGAGTCTTGGGATGACATTTGATGAGTGTTCTAGCTTTATGAAGTGACTTGTTGGCTTGTGTGCTTATATGTCTCATGTGGTTAATTGGTGAAGGATGAGGTATGCATGGTAAGTTCACTTTGTGTGACCTTAAGGTGGTGCCTTAGTGTGGGTGATGGTATGGGACGTTGCCCATACATTGCTCAAAGGTATTGTTTAAGGGCTACTTAAGGTGGAAGTCCAAGGCAAAAAGGTAAAGGTAAATGGGTTATGTATGTTTATGAGGTATTGTGAAGCATATGACTTTGTATTGTTGGTTGTGAGTTGTAAGGTGCATATTATGTTGATGTTCATGAGATTTTATCAAAATAACATGAAAGCATAACCTCCAAACAAGTGTCCTTTTTAGCATGTTTTGGATATCCTCATACTTAGTACGTGTGTTGTACTGACCCCTTTCTTCTATTTTACTACAAGTGTAGGTTGTGGTAACTAGGAGGGGATTGTGCTTTGGAGTTGCTTGGATTGCTTCACTCTTCCAAGTCTTTGGTATTTCCTCAAGATTCGAGGACTATGTTTAGAAGTTTCTTAGTCATTGTAATAGACACTTAAGTTTCATTTCATTTGTAAAGGGTCGTGTCCCTTAGTATATTTTAAGTTCCTGTCTAAGATTGGCTAAAGAGACTTAGTAGTTCCGCTTGCGTATTGATTTTTTCGAATGTTAATAACTCTTGAAGTCTTATGGTTTTATTGAATAAAAGTTTTAAATTCTTAGTGATTTTTATGTTCTATGCAATGAATGAATGCTAAGGCTTGTATATGACCTCCGAGAAGTCGAATACGCATGTAACAGCTAGGGGGTGCTCTCGGGTCGTTACAGTTTTACAAAAATGGCAAAAGCATGACTTGCAACAAAAATGTCCCTTTTAAAGCATACTTTTGCATGGTCATCATACTTAGTACATTTCTGTGTGCTTACCCATCTTTCTTTACTCTTATGAAGTATAGGGATTGGCACTCGATTTCATTCTCCATAGTAAAGCTTGGGATTAGAGTTCTTTCAAAATATCTTTTGGTATGTGGATAAGTCGAGAACAAGAACTTTATGTTTCTAGTTTTTTTATGTTTTAAGACTTTTGTCTATACTTCAATTGTAAACGACCATGACCCTATCTTGTTAAAGTTTGTCTAAGATGGCAATGTGATACTTAGTATTCCACTGCTTTATAAATGAGATTTTGATAGTTTGGTTTTAAATAAGTTTTAATTTCACACTATTTCTATATGTCGAATGTTATAAATGCTAAGAGGCTTGTATTAGACCCCTTTGGGGTCGAGTACACTATGTTACGACTAGGGGATGCTCTCGGGTCATGACAAACTTGGTATAAGAGCATAAGATTTTGGAAATGGTTTTAGGGTTGATGTCTCACAAGCCACATCTAGTAGAGTCTTGTTCATCGGTGTGAGTAGCGACACATCTATGAGCGAGAGGCTATAGGACAATAGAAAGTTACACTTCTTTCATATTCTTGAAGTCGTGCCTTAGAGTTTAGCTCTATAAGTATCGTTTTCCTTATCCTTCTCTTGTGTTTATAGGATATACTACAAGAAGGACGCCCGCAAGGAGAGTGGAAGAGGAAGTAGTGAATGAGAGAGTTCCTCCCCAAGGTGATCAAGGTCTTCAAGGTGACCAAGTGCCTCAAGAGAATGAATTTCTAGTGGTTCCCCCGGACATGACTAATGAAGAGATTAGGATGGCTTTTCTAACCCTAGCCCAAGCCATGACAACTCAAGCGAATAGAGATGTGGGGCCTAGGGTGAATGCTATTGAGAGTAGCGTGGCCTTAAGATTGAGAGACTTTGTGAGGATGAATCCTCCTATTTTTCTTGGCTCTAAAATGGGAGAAGATCCCCAAGAATTCTTTGATGAAGTTTATAAGATAATAGATGTTATGGGAGTAACTTCTAGGGAAAAGGCGGAGTTGGCTTCCTACCAATTGAAAAATGTGGCCCAAGTGTGGTTCACTCAATGGAAAGCCAATAGGCCAGTTGAAGCGGGTCCTATAGAATGGGAGGAGTTTGTGGGAGCTTTCGTTGGTAAATACTTTCCCCGTGAGAAGAGGGAGTGTAAGGTTGAGGAGTTTATAAACCTTAGGCGAGGTAGCATGAGTGTGGAGGAGTATTCCTTGAAGTTTACGCTGTTGTCTAAGTATGCTCCATCCTTGGTGTCTTACCCTAGAGATGAGATGAGTAGGTTTGTTACCAGTGTATCCGACCTAGTTAAGGAAGAATGCCATACGGCGATGCTCCATGATGATATGAATATCTCTAGACTTGTTATGTATGCTTAATTTATTGAGGAGTCCAAACTTAAGAGGGTGAATAGGGATTTGAATAGGGGTAGATCCGATGAGCAAGGTCAACCTAGGTTCAAGAAGAGAGCTTGTAACCAAGATTCTTCAAGTGTTCCTAAGGCTAATGAGGAGAAAGGTGATGGATCTCAATTTTCTAAGCCTCTTTGTGCCACTTGTGGGAAGAGGCATCATGGGAAGTGCCTAGCCGGTACTAGTGGGTGCTATGGGTGTGGCAAAAGTGATCATCAGGTGAGAAATTGTCCTACTCTTACGACTAGAGGAAGGGGGACCAAACAAGCTCCTTATGATGGCTCGGATCCCAATGCTTCAAAGAAGAACCATTTTTATGTGCTTCAAGCTAACAAGGGCAAAGGAGCTAATCCGGATGAAGGTACCGGTAAGTTATAGTTCCTTTTGTGGTGGTGAGATCCTTATGTTGTTTCATGGTAGCCTTATTTGGTTTTTCTCCTAAGTGGCGGATGGTTTGTGAATAGTAAGGTTGTTGAGGATGTTGATATCCTTTTCTATTTTCCTTCTATTCTTATTCAAGCTTAAGACCAAGAGTTCCTTGTTGCTGGTTTCATGTTTTGGAGTTTTGTGTGATATTGAGTTTCCATGGTCTCCTTATTGTTGTGCATGTTCTAGTTGAATTCTTGTTTAAATGAGAAAAATGAGTTTTCAAATTGTGTTCCTCATGTTAATATGCATTTATAATGAGTTGCCTAAATGTTTCATGAGTTGACTTGTTGATCATGGTTAAATGTGTTGTTATGAAGAAGTTCCATAATGAGCTTTTATGAGAAAATTGCTTAAATGTGCTTAATGATGTTGTGATGAGTATAATGTCGTTTGGAGAAGGAAGTTCCTCCAATGAAATGAGAAATGTGAAGTTTTGATGCATAATGAGTTTGTAGATGTAGTTCCTACTTTCTCGTTGTGTTTTGAGCCTATTGATGTGGAGTTGATGTTTACCCCTATGTTTATGCAATTATATGATGTTGCATGCATTATTGTGGGCTTCTAGTCTTTACTCTTTACGTCTTAATGTGTTTAAAGTGTCATTCGAGGACGAATGTTCCTAAGTGGGGGATAATGTAACGACCCTAAAAACAAACTAGTGAAGCTAAAGCCTAACGTGTGTGCGTTTGTGTTTGTCTTGAGTTTTGAAGTTGTTTAATGTAGTCTCGAGGCATGGTTGAGGTGTTTAGGGGTTAAACGTCAAGGTACGACTCCCCAAGGACCACCCTGAGGGTCTTTGAGGAGGACCCTAAGTCTAGACCCCAAGGAAAGCATGAGGCTGCCCAAAATGGGGTGACCTACGGAAGGGGTCCATGCCCCATAGGTCCATCCACGGCCCGTGCATTGCCTCCGTAGGTCAGGGCCCCAAATGTCTAGCCTCTAATCCAAATGATGGACCACCAGTACGAGGCACCAACAAATCCACGGTCTGTGGATGGGGAGCCGTGGATTCACACCTGTAATGCTGTCAAGACTCGGCCTAGCTAGGGGTGAATTTACTAATTCACCCCAAGTCCCAATTAGTATGTGGACAGTTATTTTGAGTGTTTTAAGGTATTTTGAGAGTATTAAAACACTCAATAAGATTTCATCTCTCAAATCAAAACCTTTCCCTCCTAAAAAGTTCTCTTTAGAAACTCCATTGGAGATTCAGGTCAAGTTCAAGCTAGGATTGGGGATTTCAAGGTGTTTCTTATTCATTTATCGTGGGGATTCATCGAATATGGTATGTTGATCCTTCATCTAGGCTTAGTCTTCACCCTAGAGCTAATTTCAAAGAAGTTTCAAAGTTTTCAAGTTTCATGAAAAACCCTAGGTTTTACTCAATCTCATAGGTTCTTACATCAAACATTTTCATATGATAAACTATGATTATATTGACATTTAATTGATGATTTAAGATGAAAATACTCTATGAACCCATGATTTCTCTTAATTTCTAAATTGTGCCTTATGAAATGGGTTTGTTGATTATGAATGAATGTTGATGGATTTATGCCTAGATTGATTTAGATTATTGATTTGTATCATCTATGTCTAACTATGGTGAATTGTTAGTAAATTGAGGAATTGTGATCATAGCCTTGAAAGGGCAAGTCTGACCTAATTTCATGTTAATGTAGAATTGTGCTTGAATTGTTGAGCCACTTGAAAGGAGGAGGTGTTTACTTACTATGTACATTGTGATGATGGCCTTGAAGGCATAGTGTGATGAATCGAAGTATTATCATGATGTTGTATGATGTGAAGGATTTACATGTGATTTAATGATAGAATGATGATTTGTAATCAATGTATTTGTGTTAGTATTGAAAGGCTATTTCTCAATTTGACACTAATGAATGAAAACGATGGAATATGAAGGTTCCTATAATGTGAATGTTGAATCTAGAATAGGTAGGCAATATGTATTGTTTTCGTATATGAGTGATGAATGTGTATTGACTTAATGAATATGAATCTATAGGCTATGACATTCCTTTCATAAATGAGTGATGGATGTGTCTTGACTTAATGGCTATGAATTGATAGGATTTAGGAATTCTTTTCATAAATGATCTAATGTAATGAAGACTCTAGAATCGATAGGCTAGTGGTATTCCTTTCTTAATGAGTCAATGTACATGAATTGATAGGCTAGTGGAATTCCTTTCACGAGTTTAAGAATGTAATGAGGAACTATGAATCGATAGGCTTAGAACATTCCTTTCATATGGACCCTAGAGTTATCCTTGAATGCACCATGGATCGATAGGCTTATAGCATTCCTTCCTTGGTAATGATGTATCGTGGGTCGATAGGCCTATGGTATTCCTACTCAATACACTAATATAATGTGAATGAAATAATCTGTGGGAATGTAAGCTAAGCACCGAGTGGATAAGGTTAAATGGAAACTCTCCCAATGTTAGGTTAGAGTTCCAATGAACATCTTTCTATCCCATAACTATGTGCCCACATAGGATATTAGCTAGCGGATTCCATCTAAGTTAATGTTAACCGATTTACCTTAGGCAAGTAGACCAACCCTTACGTTGTGGGATAGTACATCGGATTCCATTATCTAGCTCTCATGGTCTATATCGGTTAAACGCTTATTCTCATCATGTGAGATGTGCACTCTATTTACTTGATAGGTACTACAAAGTGTAGGTAGTAGTATGGGATGCTATCCATACATTGCATGAGTAGGCTTTAAAAGGGCTATAGTGAGTTCTCTAAGTCTTAGTGACTAAATGTATGAAAGTCCTCTAAATGCATGAACGTGTCCAAAATGAACCTAATGAAGAATGTTGGCTTGCTTAAATGTAAAGATTCATGCTATACTTGGATTGTATTATGGGTTACTTCCTTTTCATGTCTACTGTATATGAATGTGCCTTGTCTATGGTGACTTCAAAGGAGTACTTAGTGTAAGTAGTAGTATAGGATGCTACTTGCACATTGCACAAGTATGACTAAGAGTTGTCCAAATGCTACAATTATTTGGTGGCCCAAATTCAAGACCAAGATGAGCAATTTTAAGGTCCACTTTCGTGCAAATAAGGTCAAGAAGAGTCCAAGAATCAGCCACAACAAGAGTTGCTTTCTGCCCAAGTTTTGAGAGAAGACTAGTCAAACCTTCCAAGATTGTCAAGATTTTTTTCCTAGTTGGGATTTACCTTATTTCTTTATTTATATATAGGTTATTAATATTTTCCTTAGTCTATTTATGGTCTCCTAAGTACTATTTAATGCTTTCCTAGAAGTACTAAATTTGTTCCTAGTTAGGTTACTTTATTTCCTTTCTAGAGTAGGATTCCTTGTAATTATCTTTCTAGGGTTTGGCTGACCTTTTAGCTTCTTATAAGGGGTCTTGGACGTGGTTCCCCCTTCTCCTATATATAGGAGTCCTTTTAATTCATTGAAGACAATTTAGATTTATATTAATAATATTTGAGAGAGTTCTTTGAACCTTTGTGACTTGTTCTTTGAGAATTTATCTTTAAACCTTTACTAGTTTCATAGTTTAAGGTATAAAGTAACTTCTTCTTGTGATATCTTTGATTTCTTTTTGGTATTCTTTAGAAGGTGATTAGTTTCTACATACTAATTATTGTCTTTAGTTACTCATAAAGCGGTCAAGATCCGAATCTATTGTTTTGATTCGTTTTCTCAAGTAAAGGTGTTAGATTTCTTCCATAAATCTATACGTTGTTACTTGGATCTTTTCAAGACCTTAGAACATCTAATCCTTGGAAATTCGTGGATCTTTCCTTCGAATTTCCCATATCTTTAGTTCATTTTTTTTGTTTCTTTTCTTTGTGCTTCTGCATTCTGATATTCAATTATCTATTTGTGATCTCCTTAACCTTGGTGTTATCAGTGATAACTATATTTACCTATAATCGATCACATCCCGCAAACCCCTCTCCATATTGTTAATTCGATGAGTTTGTGACTGTTGTTGATAATTGCAAACCAAAATTCCCATCTGACATTCGTGTCAATCCTTTAATTAAGTATTTTTCAATAATCGATCACATTTTGTGCATCCCGTGCATCCCTCTCCCTATTGTTAATTCAAAGTGTTTGTGACTTTTGTTGATAATTTCAAACCAAAACCCTCATCTAACATTTGTTTCAATCCTTTGATTATGTCTTTTTCAATAATTTATATTCCTTTGGCTGATTTGACCACATTTGCACTTCCTAATCGAATTTGAACACGTACCGCTCCCTGTGGGATTCGACCCTAACTCAATCGTTGGGTTTTATATTGATTTACGATCGTTGACACCTAGAATTGGAAGAGGTGTGCCAGAAATGTTAAATCAGTAACCATTATCAATCATTTTTCAAGCTTTAAGAGAAGAGACAAATTGGCCCTTAGGCATAGAATTTCCCCTTCTCATTCTAGGACAGGCTCATTCGAAAACTGAAATTTGATTACACGAGTTCTACAATCAATAGAAGCATAACACGTGTGCAGCCAATCCATACCAAGGATAACATGAAAGTCTAACATATCAATATCTACCAATCAACAAGAGTAACTCTATGGGACAATAAATGGGACACTTTCTATACACCCTCTTAGCCACAATAGAATCACCAACAGGGGTAGAGGCAGAAAAGAGATCTAACAACATATTCGGAAGAATATCAAACCTCATAGCCACATATGGTCTCACAAAGACAAGGTAGCACTAGGTTCAAGTATAAATATCAAGTTGGACGACTTTCAACATACTGGTAACAACATTGGGAAACCTTTTTTTTCTCCATGAGTCTGAAGGGCATAATATTTGTTTTTCCTAGAAGCATTTGAACTCGAACCACTTGGACCGGATGAAGGATTAGATTTTTGGGGCATGCAGGTTTCTACAGAAAGTTCATTGAAGACTTCTCGAAGATTGCACATCCACTATGCAAACTCCTAGAGAAGGAAGTGAAGTTCTATTTTGATGGTCCTTGTATGGCCGCATTTAAGTACATGAAAGAAAAACTAGTATCCACTCCAATTATCATCAGTCCTGATGGTCCGAATCTTTTGAAGTAATATGTGATGCTAGTGGATTGGCATTGGGAGTAGTGCTGGGCAAAAGCGTAACAAGTTATTTCACCCAATTTATTAGGCAAGCAAAACTCTAAATAGTGCCCAGCAAAATTATACAGACATTGAACAAGAGTTGATAGCAGTGGTCAATGCATTTGAAAAGTTTCGGGCATACTTTCTAGGCACCAAAGTAATAGTACAAACTGATCATATTGCACTCCACTACATGATGACGAAGAAAGATGCAAAACCACGATTGATAAGGTGGGTGTTACCATTACAAGAGTTTGATTTTGAGGTTAAAGATCGAAAAGGCAGCGAAACTTAAATGGCCGACCACTTGTCGAGGTTAGAAGGAAGGGAAGATGCCAAGCGTGAGGTTAACATAGACAACTCATTCCCCGACGAACAGGTGATTGCTATATCTCTCAAACCTACACCGTGGTATGCAGATTTTGCAAATCACATTATGAGTGGATTGATGCCGGATGAGTTGAGCTTTTACCAACAAAAGAGATTCATGTTCGATGTGAAAAAGTACTTTTGGGATGAATTGAAACGACCCAAAAAGTTCTTAAAAGTGTGCTTCGGAAGTTACCGGAAACTTGTTTTAGCTATATCTAAAAATCCATTTCGTTTTTCAAAAATCCAACTTCATATTCTTGTTTAAGGGGTCAAATTGAGTGGGAAATGGGTCTCACCCAAATTTTAGAGCAACTGTATCGAAATCCAAAATTTCCAAGTGAAGCCTTTTTCGAGGGTCTACTTTGGAGGGTCATATCTCCTAGCACACAAATAATTTTGGTGGAAATAATATATCCATGGAAATCCCTTTGAGTTAGCTACCCAACGCACTTTGTTTCACCTCATTCGGAGTTCGGACGAAGAAGTTATGCCCATTTTCGTAAAACCTGTCCGGGCAGAAAATGCAATTTCCAGTAACCAAAGTTACTGTTCACCCGCCTCACTTTTTTTTCTAAGTGTTTGTTCCATTTTTCCAAAGGGCATATGTTATTTCCTATATAACATTAACTCAATTCCCATCTCTAAAACATTTCCCAAAACACCTTTCCCATACTTAGACACATTTTCTCTCAAAGTTCTCTCAAGAACCCTAATCCAAAACCTTCATCAAGATTGAAGAGACTCTTGCTCCCAAGTTCCAAGCTTCCATTGAAGACACTCTCAAGGCCTTCATAAAAACTCAAGGTATGTGGTGTTGAACTCATGGGTCCTTCCACCCATAGTACCTAGTCTCTATTCTACTCACTAATTCATGGTTTAATTCATGGTTCATAAATTAGTCTTGTTCCTTGTATAAATTTCTTGCACAAGTGAATTTTAAACATGAAGAGTGATTGTTTTGAGCATGTTGTGACTCTAGAACTTGAATCTAAATTCGGAATGGATGTGGAGATTTTTCATGTGGTCTTGTGGGTGTTAAAATGTGTTGTTGTAGGTTGTTCACTGGTTTGGCTGCATAATTACTACCCTATTTTCCATGCTCTTTGATCCCATTACATGCCTTCAAGGTGTTTGACAAAATGTCAAATTATGGAGAATTGATGAATTGATGCTTTAGGGCTTGAGTTATGAGATGTATGGCTTTCCAGAAATGTGTTGATGATAAACTAAGCTTATGTATATGTTCATTCCATACATGAGATTGCATTAGAGCCTAAGGTGAATTTCCTATATAAACTGTGGCATGACCATGCCCGGTCCGGGGGAAAAGAACCGGACAACCATGTGAGAGGTTTATATCTCACCACCTAGGATGTTTGGGGTGTGACCAACATCAACCATGTGAGAGGTTTATATCTCGTCACCTAGGATGCTTGGGGTGTGACCAACATCAACCATGTGAGAGGTTTATATCTCGCCACCTAGGATGTTTGGGGTGTGACCAACATCAACCATGTGAGAGGTTTATATCTCGCCACCTAGGATGCTTGGGGTGTGACCAACATCAACCATGTGAGGGGTTTATACCTTGCCACCAGGGTGTCCGGGTGTGAACGGCATCCCCCATCCTAAGTTGGGGTTACAGATTGGTCGGATTATGCACACACATATGATATCTACTATTAGTATAGTTTTACTTAAACATGTTTTGACTTCACTTTGATCATGCATCCTCATATTATCATCTATTATGCCTATGGAACTATCTCTTGCATTTCGATTGCGTCCTTGTCTATTGTTGCATTGCACCCCGTATACTTAGTACATTCCAAAGTACTAACGCATATTTTGCCTACATGATGTCACCATGTAGGGACCGGAGCTAATCTTGATCCTTTCTCTCCATTTACGTGGCTAGTACGGTGCTTATCCGAGATTATTGGTGAGTCCTCAATGATTCGAGGGCTACGTTATGTTTCTTACTCTTATGTTTTGAGACTTTAGCTTGCCATTGTATTTTGACTATGAGGGGAGCCGGTAATATGTCATGGCCCCCGTCCTATCTATGTATGTAGAGGTGTACGTTGGACAAGTATTTTGTAAATGAGCTTGACTCTTATTCTATGATGTTATTTTGAAATGGTTGCCCTTAGTTCCTATTTCCCGTTATTTAATGTTGAATATACTTCTGCAACCGATGAAGTGTGATGACAAGTTTGAGAGGCTTGTTTGGGGTTCCTTCGGGTTCCCCATTCGCCATGTCATGTCTAGGCCCTAGGCTTGGGTCGTGACAAGCTTGGTATCAGAGCACTAGGTTGTTAAATCCTCGGAGTCCAACACACCGCGTTGAGTAGAGTCTTAATCATGGTTGTGAAGCGCGCCACAACTATGAATGGGAGGCTACAAAACATTTTAGGAAAGGTTTCCCTTCTTTATGTTCTATGTCGTGCTTAGAGTGTAATAAAGTGATTCCTCCCTAACGCTTGTTCTTTGGATTGCTAGATCATCATGCCAAACATGAGGGGAAGACGGGCCCGATCACCGGAAGAGCCACCCACCAATGGTGAACTCCGTGATGCACTCACCATGGTTGCACAAGTGGTATCTAACCAAGTGCAACAAGGAGCCCAAGCTCCTCGAGCTACCACCCCGGGGGAAAGGGTGAGAGATTTCATGAGGATGAACCCTCCGGTCTTCCATGGTTCAAAGATGGATGAGGACCCGCAAGAGTTCATCGATGAGGTATGCAAAATCTTGACCATTATGGGTGTTGGTGCTTGTGAGAAGGCGGAGTTGGCGGCCTACCAACTCAAGGGGGTTGCTCAAATTTGATTTGATCAATGGAAGGGTGAGAAAGGTAATGGCTATGTGGTGTTGTGGGAGGAGTTTAAACTTGCTTTCCTTAATAGGTTCTTCCCTCTTGAGCTTAGGGAGGCAAAGTTGGTGGAGTTCATGAACTTGAAGCAAGGAGCTATGAGTGTGAGGGAGTATGCCCTCAAATTTGTCCAACTCTCCAAGTATGCACCTCACTTGGTGGCCGACTCTAGGTTGAGGATGAACAAATTTGTGATGGGTGTATCCGACTTGGTTAGTGAGGAGTGTCGGTCCGCTATGCTCATTAGAGATATGGACTTGTCTCGGTTGATGATTTATGCCGAGCAAATGGAGGAGGAGAAATTAAGAAAGAGAAGGGGGCACGAGGCCAAGAGGGCCCGATTGGAGAATAGGTTCCCTAAGGGTGCTAGATTTCATCAAGGCCGAGGAAACTCTCATATCAACCGGGGATTTGCTATCAATGTTCCTAGACCTCAAGGGGGAGGTGAAGTGGGTTCTATGGATATATGCCCTAAGTGTGGGAGGAAGCACGGTGGTCCTTGCATGAAGGGTTCGGGTGCTTGCTTTGAATATGGAGAAGTGGATCACAAGAGGTTTGAGTGTCCCAAGATCCGCAACAAGGTCCGAAATGCTAACACTACTCCTTTGGGTAGAGGTGCTTCTCAAAGTGGTGTCCCAAGGCACAGTCGATTTTATGCTTTGCATGGTAGACAAGGTGTTAATGAGACTCCCGATGTGGTGACCGGTATGTTGCAAATCTTTGATCTTGATGTTTATACTTTGATTGATCCGGGTGCCACCCTTTCCTTTGTTACCCCCTTAGTTGCTAGAAAATTTCATGTCGAGTCGGAATTGTTGCATGAGTCATATGAAGTATCTACTCCCATTGGTGCCTCTATTGGTGCTAGAAAAGTATATAGAAATTGTCCGGTTTGCATATTGAATAAGTTGTTGCCTTGTGATCTTGTTGAGTTGAATATGGTGGATTTTGATGTTATTCTTGGGATGGATTGGTTGCATGCATATTATGCTTCTATTGATTGTAGGACTCGTAAAGTCAAGTTCCGATTTCCTAACGAACCCGTCCTTGAGTGGGAGAGTCGGGATGTTGTGGTGAAGGAGAAATTTATTTCTTGCATTAAAGCCCATAGGTTGATTTCCAAAGGGTGCTTGTACCATATTGTGAGAGTCAATGATGTGGAGTCTAAAGTCCCTCCTATTGAGTCTATTCTGGTCGTTAATGAGTTTCTAGATGTCTTTCCAAAAGACCTTCCCGGTGTCCCTCCCGAAAGGGAGATAGGTTTTGGTATAGACCTCCTTCCCGATACTCAACCTATTTCTATTCCCCCTTACCGTATGGCCCCGGCGGAGTTGAAAGAGTTGAAAGAGCAATTGAAAGATTTGTTAGAGAAGGGGTTTATTAGACCTAGTCATTCTCCATGGGGTGCTCCGATTTTGTTTGTGAAGAAGAAAGATGGGTCTCTTAGAATGTGTATTGATTATCGACAACTTAATAGGGTCACCGTCAAGAATAGGTATCCTCTTCCAAGGATTGACGATTTATTTGACCAATTACATGGGGCTAGTCACTTCTCTAAGATTGATCTTCGGTCCGGGTATCATCAAGTGAAGGTGAGGGAGTGTGATATTCCTAAGACGGCCTTTCGTACTAGGTATGGGCACTATGAGTTTGTGGTGATGTCTTTCGGGTTGACTAATGCTCCGGCTATCTTTATGGATTTGATGAATAGGGTCTTCAAACCCTACCTTGATTCTTTTGTGGTGGTGTTTATAGATGACATCTTGATCTATTCTCGGGGTGAGGAAGAGCACATGGATCACTTGAAGGTTGTACTCCAAAGATTGAGGGAAGAGAAGTTGTACGCTAAATATGGAAAGTGTGAGTTTTGGTTGAAGGAAGTTGCTTTCTTAGGCCATGTAGTGTCGGGGGATGGTATTAAGGTGGATCCTAAGAAGACCGATGTTATTAGGAATTGGCCTAGACCTTTGACCCCGTCGGATATAAGGAGTTTCTTGGGTTTAGCGGGTTATTATAGGAGATTTGTGGAAGGGTTTTCTTCTCTTGCTTCTCCTATGACTAAGTTGACTCAAAAGAAGGCTAAATTTGTGTGGTCGGATGAGTGTGAGGAAAGCTTCCAAACTTTGAAAGAAAGGCTTGTGTCCGCTCCTATTTTGTCACTTTCAGATGGGTTAGAAGGTTTTGTTGTTTATTGTGATGCTTCCCGTATTGGTTTGGGTTGTGTGTTGATGCAAAGTGGTAAGGTTATAGCCTATGCTTCTAGGCAACTTAAGGTTCATGAAAAGAATTACCCAACCCATGATCTTGAATTGGCCGCCGTGGTTTTTGCTTTGAAGATTTGGCGTCACTATTTGTATGGGTGCATGTTGATATCTTCACCGACCATAAGAGTCTCCAATATGTGTTCACGCAAAAGATCTTAACTTGAGACAAAGGAGGTGGTTAGAGTTCCTTAAGGATTATGATATGAGTGTTCACTATCATCCGGGGAAAGCTAATGTGGTGGCGGATGCATTGAGTAGAGTGTCCATGGGTAGCTTGGCTCATGTGGAGGAAGGTAGTAAAGAGTTGGCTAAGGAGGTCCATCGGTTGGCCAAATTGGGAGTTAGGTTAGAAGGGGTGGATAGTGGAGGAGTAGTTGTTGTTGATGGTTCAAGGTCTTCCTTGGTTGATGAGGTGATAGCCAAGCAAGATCTTGATCCTTCTTTGGTGGAATTAAAGGCTTCGGTGAATAGTGATAAGGTGGAGGTTTTCTCCCAAGGGGGAGATGGTGCCCTTAGGTACCAAGGTAGATTATGTGTTCCTTGTGTGGATGGTGTGAGGGAAAGAATCCTTGATGAGGCTCATAATTCTTTTTATTCTATTCATCCGGGGTCAACAAAGATGTATAGAGACTTGAGGGATGTGTATTGGTGGGGCGGTATGAAGAAGGACATTGCAAAATTTGTTTCGGGTTGCCATAGTTGTCAACAAGTCAAGGCCGAACATCAAAGGCCGGATGGCCTAACTCAAGAAATTGAGATACCTACTTGGAAGTGGGAAGAAATCAACATGGATTTTGTAGTGGGCTTGCCTAAGACTAGAAGAGGTTTTGATTCGGTTTGGGTGGTGGTTGATCGGATGACAAAGTCGGCTTATTTCCTACCGGTTAAAACTACTTACGGGGCTGAAGAGTATGCCAAGTTGTACATTCATGAATTGGTAAGGTTGCATGGGATTCCCTTGTCTATCATCTCGGATCGTGGTGCCCAATTCACTTCTCACTTTTGGAAATCTTTCCAAAGGGGTCTTGGTACAAAGGTAAAGCTTAGCACGGCCTTCCACCCTCAAACGGATGGTCAAGCCGAAAGAACAATTCAAACCTTGGAGGATATGCTTAGAGCTTGTGTCTTGGAGTTGAAAGGTAGTTGGGATGATCATCTTCCTTTGATTGAGTTTGCATATAACAATAGCTATCATTCTAGTATCGGTATGGCCCCTTTTGAGGCACTTTATGGTAGACGGTGTAGGTCACCGGTTGGGTGGTTTGAAGTTGGAGAGGTGGCCTTGTTGGTTCCGGATCTGGTCATGGATGCTCTTGAGAAGGTAAGGATGATTAGGGAGAGGTTGAAAACAGCCCAAAGTCGTCAAAAGTCTTATGCCGATGTGAGGAGAAGGGATCTTGAATTCAAAGTGGGTGATTGGGTTTATTTGAAAGTTTCTCCAATGAAAGGTGTGGTTCGTTTTGGTAAGAAGGGGAAGTTCAGTCCTAGGTATGTCGGTCCTTACGAGGTAATAAGAAGGGTTGGTAAAGTAGCCTATGAGTTGGGGTTGCCCAAGGAGATGGAATTAGTTCATCCGGTATTCCATGTATCGATGTTGAGGAAATGTGTTGGTGATCCTAACGCTATTGTACCTCTTAAGGTTGTGGGTGTTGTAGAAGATAATTTAACGTATGAAGAAGTCCCGGTTCAGATCTTAGATAGACAAGTTAAGAGGTTGAGGAACAAAGAAGTGGCCTCCGTTAAGGTGCTTTGGAGAAATCAACAAGTGGAGAATGCTACTTGGGAGGCCGAAGCGGACATGCAAAGACGTTATCCTTATTTATTCAACTCCACTCAAGCCTAAGGTATTAAATCAAGTCCTTTGTACTCCATTAAGTCTTACATTTCAGCCCCTAAATCATTCATGTGCATATATGTTTAAATTGATGAGTTATGGATGCTTTACACTAAGTTTTGAAATCTTGAAGTGATGTTTAAATAAAAAAATTTCATTCATGTTGGAGCTGATATGTTCATACTAAGTCTTGCCTTGTCCGTCTCTTCCACATTCGGGGACGAATGTTCCCAAGGAGGAGATATTGAAACGACCCAAAAAGTTCTTAAAAGTGTGCTTCGGAAGTTACCGGAAACTTGTTTTAGCTATATCTAAAAATCCATTTCGTTTTTCAAAAATCCAACTTCATATTCTTGTTTAAGGGGTCAAATTGAGTGGGAAATGGGTCTCACCCAAATTTTAGAGCAACCATATCGAAATCCGAAATTTCCAAGTGAAGCCTTTTTCGAGGGTCTACTTTGGAGGGTCATATCTCCTAGCATACAAATAAATTTGGTGGACATAATATATCCATGGAAAGCCCTTTGAGTTAGCTACCCAACGCACTTCGTTTCACCTCATTCGGAGTTCGGACGAAGGAGTTATGCCCATTTTCGTAAAACCTGTCCGGGCAGAAAATGCAATTTCCAGTAACCAAAGTTACTGTTCACCCGCCTCACTTTTTTTTTCTAAGTGTTTGTTCCGTTTTTCCAAAGGGCATATGTTATTTCCTATATAACATTAACTCAATTCCCATCTCTAAAACATTTCCCAAAACACCTCTCCCATACTTAGACACATTTTCTCTCAAAGTTCTCTCAAGAACCCTAATCCAAAACCTTCATCAAGATTGAAGAGACTCTTGCTCCCAAGTTCCAAGCTTCCATTGAAGACACTCTCAAGGCCTTCATAAAAACTCAAGGTATGTGGTGTTGAACTCATGGGTCCTTCCACCCATAGTACCTAGTCTCTATTCTACTCACTAATTCATGGTTTAATTCATGGTTCATAAATTAGTCTTGTTCCTTGTATAAATTTCTTGCACAAGTGAATTTTAAACATGAAGAGTGATTGTTTTGAGCATGTTGTGACTCTAGAACTTGAATCTAAATTCGGAATGGATGTGGAGATTTTTCATGTGGTCTTGTGGGTGTTAAAATGTGTTGTTGTAGGTTGTTCACTGGTTTGGCTGCATAATTACTACCCTATTTTCCATGCTCTTTGATCCCATTACATGCCTTCAAGGTGTTTGACAAAATGTCAAATTATGGAGAATTGATGAATTGATGCTTTAGGGCTTGAGTTATGAGATGTATGGCTTTCCAGAAATGTGTTGATGATAAACTAAGCTTATGTATATGTTCATTCCATACATGAGATTGCATTAGAGCCTAAGGTGAATTTCCTATATAAACTGTGGCATGACCATGCCCGGTCCGGGGAAAAGAACCGGACAACCATGTGAGAGGTTTATATCTCACCACCTAGGATGTTTGGGGTGTGACCAACATCAACCATGTGAGAGGTTTATATCTCGTCACCTAGGATGCTTGGGGTGTGACCAACATCAACCATGTGAGAGGTTTATATCTCGCCACCTAGGATGTTTGGGGTGTGACCAACATCAACCATGTGAGAGGTTTATATCTCACCACCTAGGATGCTTGGGGTGTGACCAACATCAACCATGTGAGGGGTTTATACCTTGCCACCAGGGTGTCCCGGTGTGAACGACATCCCCCATCCTAAGTTGGGGTTACAGATTGGTCGGATTATGCACACACATATGATATCTACTATTAGTATAGTTTTACTTAAACATGTTTTGACTTCACTTTGATCATGCATCCTCATATTATCATCTATTATGCCTATGGAACTATCTCTTGCATTTCGATTGCGTCCTTGTCTATTGTTGCATTGCACCCCGCATACTTAGTACATTCCAAAGTACTAACGCATATTTTGCCTACATGATGTCACCATGTAGGGACCGGAGCTAATCTTGATCCTTTCTCTCCATTCACGTGGCTAGTACGGTGCTTATCCGAGATTGTTGGTGAATCCTCAATGATTCGAGGGCTACGTTATGTTTCTTACTCTTATGTTTTGAGACTTTAGCTTGCCATTGTATTTTGACTATGAGGGGAGCCGGTAATATGTCATGGCCCCCGTCCTATCTATGTATGTAGAGGTGTACGTTGGACAAGTATTTTGTAAATGAGCTTGACTCTTATTCTATGATGTTATTTTGAAATGGTTGCCCTTAGTCCCTATTTCCCGTTATTTAATGTTGAATATACTTCCGCGACCGATGAAGTGTGATGACAAGTTTGAGAGGCTTGTTTGGGGTTCCTTCGGGTTCCCCATTCGCCATGTCACCTCTAGGCCCTAGGCTTGGGTCGTGACATGAACCATACTTTTTGTGAGAATATACTGACCATGTTATTAGGAGGTGTGTTCCAGAAAAAGAATCGGTAGAGATTCTCCATGCTTGCCATGCATCTCCAGTGGGAGGGCACCATAGTGGTATTCGTACTGCCGCTAAAGTTCTCCAAAGTGGTTATTACTGGCCGTCCCTATACAAGAATGCGCATGAATTTGCAAAAAAGTTCTCTCAATGTTAGCATCAAGGTAGAGTATCTAAACGGCACGAGTTACCTCTCACTCTTATTTTGGAAGTCCAACTATTCGATATATGAGGAATAGATTTCATGGGCCCCTTCGTGAGCTCATTTGGATATAAATACATTTTGGTGGCTATGGATTATGTCTCCAAATGGGTGGAAGCCATCGCACTCCCAAACAACGAAGGAAAATGTTTTGTCCAATTTCTTAAACGCTACATCTTCGCAAGATTTGGCACTCCTAGGGCGATCATTAGTGATGGGGGGGTCCCACTTTTGCAATATGTGGTTTTCAATGGAGCTGAGAAAATATGGGGTGAAACACAAGGTAGCAACCCCATATCATCCTCAAACAAGTGGCCAAGTCGAAGTGTCAAATCGGGAAATCAAAAGCATCATGGCAGAAACAATAAATGCCAATAGAACTGACTGATCCAGGAAACTCGATGATGCACTATGGGCATATCGGACCGCTTACAAAACACCTATTGGTATGTCTCCATATCAGTTGGTTTATGGTAAGGCTTGTCATTTGCCCGTTGAGCTTGAACACAAAGCATTAAGGGCATTGAAAGCTATAAATTTGGACTGGTCCAAAACTTTAATGGAGAGGGTGGAGCAGTTGAACGAACTGGATGAATTTAGACTCAAATTGTATGAAAGTTCAACTATCTACATAGAGAAGATGAAGAAGATTGGGTTTTGTTATACAACTCTCGAATTAGAATCTTTCCCAGAAAGCTCAAATCCAAATGGTCTGGACCTTTTAGAGTAACGCGAGTGTTCACCAATGGTTCCATAGAAGTTGCAGATCAGGAAGGACCTCCATTTGAAGTGAACGATCAACGTCTGAAATTATATTTCGGGATTGTCAAGAGATTCCTTTGGTTAAAGTGGTGTATTTGGAAGACGCCTGAAGGCGCTGCTGCGTCGTGCCATAACATTAACTAACGCGTTATTTTGGAGGCAACCCAAAACCCTTTATTACTTTAGGTTGCTTTGATAAAATAATGGTGTGTTAAATGTGCAGATGGAAGTGTGGAGAATGAACGAAAAGTGCAAATTGGCAAAAAATAGGTCTAATCACTGAACCACCGAATGGTTCGGCGACTCCAAACTAGATCGCCGTTAGACCTAAGATCATCTTGCATTGGAGTTTGTAAAACTCGGTGAGCACAGGAAATTATTGGCAAACCACCGATCGTGTCGGCGATTATGACAGAGACCCCCGTTTGGACTCCCACACAACATGGAGGTTGTAAACTTTGGCGGGGTAAATGACTATTTGGCATTACACCGAACAGATCAGTAATTGGGACTAATGTAGCCAAACTGGCGAAAGCTGGACGGTTTTGCAAGCCAAAGGTTTAAAAGTTTCAACTGCATTCACTCTGCCTCACTTTTTATCTATCCAAACTCACACCCACACATCGGGGCACTAATGCCCAGACAGATGGAACGATTGTTTAGACAGGATTCCCTCTTTACGTACATCTCTGTTTTTCTTTAATTTACTTTTGTATATATTTTTATTTATATATTTGTTTGCATTCGAGAACAAATACTTTTTATTTGTGGTGGGGTGAGGCCCACACCTTTTGTGTTGATAATTATGTTTTGTGTATATATTTGGGTTGCTCTGCTTTAAAATTGTGTTAAATACTGCTTTCTGTGGATGATTGAGCTCATGGCTCCTTTTGATTTTAATTGCAAAATGATTTTGACCCTTTCAATTTTTTTTTTAATTTTTCTCATAATTTTGCCCCCCGCTATATGCTCTTGAATGTGGTTGTTCCTTTGCAAATATTTGAATCTCGTTTCCAATCAATATCGATGACTTGAATAGTGCTCTCAATTGAACGAACATGAATGCGCAGCTACGATGAGGTCAAATGAAGTTGCATAGACAATAAGGGAACTCTTTGCATCTCGTTTTGACTAGCCTAGTATCAAATTGACTCTCTTGTGATGATCATTGCACATTAGCAAAAGTGTGGAGTCTTGTTTAACTCATAGTGTCAATGCCTAACACCCTGGAAATTTCGTATGTTGAACTAGAGCCTAAACGTAGTGTCAATAAGGTATAAAATGAATTACCCTAAGTTAGTAGACCATATAGGTGTGCTATGGTGGTCTATGAGTTAAGCCCTAAGGGAGGAGTGCCAAACAAAAGGGGCAAGCCAAGGCCTAAGGCCAAGGCTACCCCAAATTTGGAGCGACTGCCTCAAACTCCACGGCCATTACCACAGCTTGTGGTCATGACCACGGACCATGGGAGGCTTCGTGGAGTTTCCTTAGTCGAGAGAGAGGGACCTCCAAGTGTCCCAGACACTTCCTCATCCTTCATGAGAGGGACCACAAGCCGTGGTCCATTTCACGGCTCGTGAAGGTGGGCGTGGAGTTCTCTTAGCTTTTAGGGAGTTGGGGGTTGTTAGGGTAGCTACTGCCCAAGGCACCACGGGCACCACTACGGGCCATGGTGCACTTGACGAGGGAGAGGGGTGGCTCGTGAACATCACTTGGCACCAAGGCTTGAAGGCCTTGCCTCCACAAGGCCAAGTCATGACCAAGACCATCACCACGAACCGTGGTCATGACCATGGATCGTGGGAGGCTCTGTGGTTTTGCCTTGGCCAAGTGTTGGCTTGTGCATGAAAGGGGAGCCACTGCCTCCAACACCACGGGCAGTACCATGGCCCGTGGTGCACTTTCACGGTCCGTGAATGTTGGACGTGGTCCCTGATGGGGACCATTTAAATGAGGAGTTTTGGGACTTTCCCTTTTAACTCCTATTTAATTAGGGGTGTTTTGGGTATTTTTAAAGGTTAATTATATATTGGTTTTTAAGTCTAAATTCACAAGTTTTGGTCATTATACACAACACCCAATTGAAATCAAAACTCTCTTAGTTCTCTCTAAACTCTCACTCTAAAAACCTTAGAAGAAGAAGAATGCAATGGAGCTAGGGTTTCAAGGTTCTTTCCCAAATTGCTTGGAGTTTCTCCATTGATTCTCAAGGAATCAAGTAAGGTATGGTTGCTTATCACTCTTGTAATTCCTTTCCCCAAGAGGTCCCTTCAAGATGAATTTCAAAATCTCCAATTTCCAGGTTTTCAATCAAAAAACGTGCGTCTTCTTTCTAAAGTGAAATTGATGTTATAAACTGAATTTGATTGATGTTATATGAACAATTATGAATTAATTTATGTTGTATTTGTGGTTTCTTGAAGAATTCCCCATGAGACCAATGTTTCTCCTTCTTTTCCTAATTCTAACCCTAGTTTGTGTTGGATATTGAGTGAAGGCTATGAATCGAATGTGATGTTATGTGATTCGTGTTTGTATGATGATTCTACCCAAGGTTATGTATAATTTCTACAAAATTACCTTGTATTATGTATTGGTTATGAACTGATTGGTGATGGAAGTATGAATGTCCTATGAAGGGCAAGAAGGTATGAAGGTGGGTTCTTCTTTGAACTCAAGTATGAAAGGAGAATTACTTGGATTGTATTGATGCTATACCTAATGTGTTGTTGTGGTGTTGATGACCTAGTTTCCTCATCCTTAACCCTCTACACTTGATTTAGCTATGAAATATGTATGTATGTTATGGTATGATTGCTATATGATTGAAATGTAGTTCTCATGATTATAGTGTAATGTAAAGTGAAAGGGTTACTCACTTACTAAGTATTTCTAAAGTGAAAGGATTGTTACTCACTCACGAATACATATGAGCTATTATGGTAAGTTGTTTACATAAGAGTCTAGTAAATGCTAAAGTGAACTTATGTGATGACTAAAGATGATTACAAAAGGCAATTAGATGCTTAGCACCGAAAGGGCATGTAAATGAGATGGGGGTCTCACGTTTAGTAAGTCCGGCTTCCCAAATGGGTTTCCTCACGTTTAGCAATTCCAAATTACCCACGGTATGTGTTGTCTCATGAGATGGAAATCCCCACGTGATAGCATCCAAGGAAGCTCTAGTCCATTGAATGACTAGGATGAAGCTTTAGAAACTCTAAGGAGGCCCAAAACAAGATCTCAAGCCAAGGAGTTCAATGATTAGCTCAATGGGCTTCAATCGCTGATCCAAATGAGTCTTATTGGGGAAGAAGAGCTCAAGCCCAAGGAAGAGGAATTGTCCAAATGCTACAATTATTTGGTGGCCCAAATTCAAGCCCAAGATGAGCAATTTTAAGGGCCAATTTCGTGCAAATAAGGTCAAGAAGAGTCCAAGAATCAGGCACAACAATAGTTGCTTTCTACCCAAGTTTTGAGAGAAGACTAGTCAAACTTTACAAGATTGTCAAGATTCTTTTCCTAGTTGGGATTTACCTATTTCTTTATTTATATATAGGTTATTAATATTTTCCTTAGTCTATTTATGGTCTCCTAAGTACCATTTAATGCTATCCTAGAAGTACTAAATTTGTTCCTAGTTAGGTTAATTTATTTCCTTTCTAGAGTATGATTCCTCGTAATTGTCTTTTTAGGGTCTTGGATGTTTTTCCCCCTTATCCTATATATAGGGGTCCTTTTTTATTCATTAAAGAAAATTTAAATTGATATTAATAATATTTGAGAGAGTTCTTTGAACCTTTGTGACTTGTTCTTTGAGAATTTATCTTTAAACCTTTACTAGTTTCATAGTTTAAGGTATAAAGTAACTTCTTCTTGTGATATCTTTGGTTTCTTTTTGGTATTCTTTAGAAGGTGATTAGTTTCTACATACTAATTATTGTCTTTAGTTACTCATAAAGCGGTTAAGATCCGAATCTATTATTTTTATTCATCTTCTCAAGTAAACACGTTAGATTTCTTCCATAAATCTATACGTTGTTACTTGGATTCAAGACCTTAGAACATCTAATCCTTGGAAATTCGTGGATCTTTCCTTCGAATTTCCCATATCTTTAGTTAGTTTTTTTTTGTTTCATTTCTTTGTGCTTCCGCATTCTAATATTCAATTTTGAATTTGTGATCTCCTTAACCTTGCTGTTATCAAGTGGTATCAGAGCGGTTCTATCAAGATTCCGTTCTTGATAAATCTTGGGATTTCTTCTTTTATTAAAGAAAAAAAAAGTTATAACTTGCTCTCTAAGATATCTGATTACTTGTTCTCCAAGAAATTTGATTACTTGGTACCCAAGAAAGCTTATTACTTGTTATTCAAGAAATCTTATTACTTGCTCTCCAAGTTTTGCATTAATTTATTTTCAAGCAAGAAGGTAGCAAGAAGAGGGGATTTTTAGATCTTTAAGAATAAGAGGAATTTTTTTTTCTTGTTCTTATAATTCTAAAATAAGTTCCTTTTTATTCGTGTTTTGTTTCAACTAAATCCAACTTGTTCTAGGACTAGTTCTTTACTTTCTTTTTGTACCCCAAGATTCCATACTTTATTACTACGAACTTGATACACGTTTTGGTTTAATTATAAATCTACAAAGTATTCTCGTTCAAAGGTTATTTTGAATGGAAAAAGGCAAGTGTGGGTGAGTTTAAAAGAAGGTAAAAGCCATATTAAAAGTGTGATACTTGATCATTTATTTTTATTTTTCTTAGATGTCTAATTCAGGTGGTGATGAGGAAAGGGCTTGTTTAGAAGCCGAGGTCAAGGGAAGGAACGACTTCACCCTTCAAGCTATGCACCAACAATTTGAAAGATGGACCCTTCAATTTCAAGAGATGAGGGATATGCTTATCAAGCAGAATGACACCATAGTTGCAATTAGGAGGAAGAAAGATGTTGTACCCCCAAATAATGTTAGACCCTAAGTTAGAAGGAACATACCCCATATCCCTTTTGTAAATCCTGAATATGATAATGATGATTTTGATGTTGAATTTAATATAGAAAGAAGAGAAAGGAAAGGACAAAGAGGTAGAGTAGAAGATGATAATATAAATAGTATAAAGATGAAGATGCCATCTTTCAAGGGGACAAAGGATCCAAACTTGTACCTTGATTGGAAGAGACGAGTTAAACCCATCTTTGATTGCCATAACTACTCTGAGGGTAAGAAACTTAAACTTGTTGTTGTTGAGTTTTCTGATTAAGCAGCTTCTTGGTGGAAAAAGCTTGCTAGGGACAGATTGCAAGAGGAGCTACCACCTATTGCTACGTGGGCAGAGATGGAGAGGGTAATGAGGAAACGATTTATTCCATCATACTTCCAAAGAGATCTACAGTCTCGCCTTCAACACTTGAGGCAAGGCTCCATGTCGGTGGATGAGAACTTCAAAAGCATAGATATGGCTATGATCCAAGCTAACTGCATAGAGGAAGAAGAGGCTACAATAGCTAGATTTTTAAATGGTTTAAATATAGAAATAGCTAATGTACTAGAGATACAACAATATGTAACTTTAGATGAGTAAGTTGATTTTTCCGTAAAAGTTGAAAAACAAATTGAGAAAAAGCGGCAAAATAACTCATGGAGAAGTCGACCAAACACTATTTCTAAGAAGCCATGGTCAACTCAAGAGGGGAAAGCTCCTTCCAAACCTCAAGATGATAGAGGTAAAGGTAGAGTTGAGGAGGGAGATAAAACCTTTAATCCTAAATCTTCTAAACCTTCAAGTTCTATTCAATGTCACAAATGCCATGGAAGGGGGCATATGATGCATGAAGGTCCAAGTAGAAGAAACATCCTACTTAGAGAGAATGGAGAATATGAGAGTGAAAAAAGTGAGGGGGAAGAAGAAGAGGGAGAAGATAGTGAGGAAGATGATTTGAAACTGCCTCATGATGGTATAATTGGGGTGGTGAGGAGAATTATGACTATCAATTTGGGTAGTGTTGACGAAGGGCGGAGAGAGAATTTCTTTCATACTAGGTGTGGGATAAAAGGGAAGACTTATTCTATGATTATTGATGGGGGAAGTTGTGCAAATGTGGTGAGTTCATACTTGGTGGAAAAATTAGGAATTGCATGCATGAAGCGCTCTACCCCATATAGGCTCTAATGGTTGAATGATTGTGGAGAAGTAAAAGTATACAAACAATGCATGATTTCATTCAATGTTGGTAGGTATGAAGATGAAATTCTTTGTGACGTAGTTCCAATGCAAGCATGTCATGTTTTACTTGGCCGATCTTGGCAATATGATAGGGATACTACTCATCATGGGAGAAAGAATAGGTAAAGTCTTCTGCATAATGGTACGAAGTATACTCTTGCACCATTATCTCCTTCTCAAGTGTTTGAAGATAAAAAACGATTGAGGGAAACAATGGGAAAACAAAAGGGAAAGGTAAAAAGTGAGCTTGAGGGAAAAGAAAAAGGCCAAGAGATAGGAAAATAGAGAGACAGTCGAGAGAAAGAGAGAGAGGGCAGCGATCTAAGTAAAGAGGTAAAAGAGGGTGTGAGTAAAAAAATAAAATGTTTTGGTGAGAGGAAAGAGGCTAAGGAAAAGAAAAATGAGAGTCTTTATATAAAAGCCAAAGAGTGTTTGAATGCTAGGAGAGAGGGGCTGCCCGTACTACTTACTTACAAAGAAGTATTGATTAATTTTGAACAACTATCTCCTTCTTTGCCAAATAGTGTTTCTTCTCTTTTGCAGAATTTTGAAGATGTTTTTCCTAATGACACTCCAAAGGGATTACCACCTTTGAGAGGGATTGAGCACCAAATAGACTTTGTGCCTGGGTCTCAACTTCCTAATAGGCCTGCCTATAGGAGCAATCCTGAAGAGACCAAAGAATTATAAAGGCAAGTTGAAGAATTGCTTGAAAAGGGATTTGTTCGAGAGAGTATGAGCCCATGCTCTATTCCAGTCCTATTGGTCCCCAAAAAGGATGGAACATGGAGGATGTGTGTAGATTGTCGAGCTATCAACAAGATAACGGTAAAGTATCGCCATCCTATCCCTCGTCTTGATGACATGTTGGACCAACTGTATGGTTCCTAAATCTTTTCTAAAATTGATCTAAAGAGTGGTTATCATCAGATTCGTATGAATCCTTGAGATGAATGGAAAACTGCTTTTAAGACTAAATATAGACTTTATGAGTGGTTAGTTATGCTCTTTGGCTTGACTAATGCGCCAAGCATTTTTATGAGACTAATGAATCATGTTTTTAAAGATTTCCATGGAAAATTTATTGTGGTGTATTTTGATGACATCTTAATCTTTTCTCAAAATCTGGATGTTCACCTAGAGCACTTAAAACAAGTTTTTGAAGTTCTTAGAAATCAGTGCTTATTTGCTAATTTCAAAAAGTGTACTTTCTGTGTGGATCGTGTGGATTTCTTAGGTTTTGTGGTCAGTTCTAAGGGAGTTAAAGTAGATGATGAGAAAATCAAGGCAATAAAAGAATGGCCTAAACCTAATAGTGTAACTGAAGTTAGGAGTTTTCATGGACTTGCTAGTTTTTATAGGAGGTTTGTGCGAGACTTTAGCACCATTGTAGCTCCTTTAACTGAAGTTATTAAAAAAAATAAGGTTTTTAAATGGGGAAAGGAACAAGATGATCCATTTAACTTGCTGAAGGATAAATTGTGTTCTGCCCCTCTTTTGCAATTGCCTGATCTTTCTAAGTCTTTTGAAGTTGAGTGTGATGCCTCTGGTAAGGGCATAGGTGCAGTTTTGATGCAAGACTCCAAGCCAATTGCCTATTTTAGTGAAAAGCTAAGTGGAGCAACATTGAACTACTCAACTTATGATAAGAAGCTATATGCCTTGGTAAGGGCGTTAGCTACATGGCAGCACTACTTGTGGCCTCGAGAATTTGTGGTCAAGACCGATCATGAGTCATTAACATACTTGATCTTAGTGAGTCATTAACATACTTGAAGAGCCAAGGTAAACTTAGTCGTAGGCATGCTAAATAGGTAGAGTTTATTGAAACTTTTCCTTATGTAATTGCTTATAAACAAGGAAAGGAGAATGTGGTTGTTGATGCACTCTCAAGAAGGTATGTTTTGATCTCTACTCTTACTTCAAAGTTGTTGGGTTTTGACCAAATCAAGTTCCTCTATGCTAATGATTTTGATTTTGGTGAGATTTTTGTTGAGTGTAAGTTAGGTCCTTTTGAGAAATTTAATCTTCAAGATGAATTTTTATTCGAGGAAAATAAATTATGTGTTCCTAATTGCTCGTTTGGACTTAGTGAACTATTTGTTAGTCATTTATAGAATTCTTATGAAATGGAAGGTCCAATGTACGCATATTGTGGAAATGGATGAAATGGATACTAATGGGACATTTTGGTGTACCCAAAACACTAGAAATACTTTGGTAGGCCCGGGTAACCACATTGAGGGGTTTGTACCTCTTTCGCCTCTCCAAGGGGGTGGTAGGCCTTGGAAATGCTATATTGATGGTCCCGGAGCACCGTCGACCATCCTCCTCCACGTGGCTAATACGATTTCCTATCAAGGTTATTGGTGAGTCCTCCATTCCGGGGACGTTGCTCATGATCTTTTGTTATGTATAAGACCTTTTCCTTTTTAATTATGTATTGACTATGAGGGTGAGCCCGGTAGTTTGTCTCGGCCCCGCTAAGTATCCATGTTTAGAGGTGGTGTTGGACAAGTTGTGTATTATGTTTGAGCTTGACTCATCTATGGTATTTATGTATTATTCTCTTTTTGTCTTGCTCCCTTAGTCCCAATTTCCCCTTGATTATGCGTATCGCTTATGGTCATTTTAATTGCTTCCGCGACCAAGGATGTGTAATGATATGCTATGAGGCTTGTTTGGGGTTCCCTCGGGTTCCCCATTCGCCGGTCACGTCTAAGCCCTAGACTTGGGTCGTGACACCAAATCAAGTTCCTCTATGCTAATGATTCTGATTTTGGTGAGATTTTTGTTGAGTGTAAGTTAGGTCCTTTTGAGAAATTTAATCTTCAAGATGAATTTATATTCGAGGAAAATAAATTATGTGTTCCTACCCCCACCTAATGGGACATTTTGGTGATAGCATCCAAGGAAGCTCTACTTTTTGATAGCATCATTGAAGGACAAGGATGAAACTTTAGAAACTCCAAGGAGGCCCATAACAAGATCTCAAGCCAAGGAGTTCAATAATAAGCACAATGGGCGTCAATCGCTGATCCAAATGTGTCTTATTAGGGAAGAAGAGCTCAAGCCCAAGGAAGAGGAATTGTCCAAATGCTACAATTATTTGGTGGCCCAAATTCAAGCCCAAGATGTGGAATTTTAATGGCCAATTTCGTGCAAATAAGGTCAAGAAGAGTCCAAGAATCAGCCACAACAAGAGTTGTTTTCTGCCCAAGTTTTGAGAGAAGACTAGTCAAACTTTTCAAGATTGTCAAGATTCTTTTCCTAGTTGGGATTTACCTTATTTATTTATTTATATATAGGTTATTAATATTTTCCTTAGTCTATTTATGGTCTCCTAAGTACCATTTAATCTTTCCTAGAAGTACTAAATTTGTTCCTAGTTAGGTCACTTTATTTCCTTTCTAGAGTAGGATTCCTTGTAATTGTCTTTTTAGGGTCTTGGATGTTTTCCCCCCTTATCCTATATATAGGGGTCCTTTTTTATTCATTAAAGACAATTTAGATTGATATTAATAATATTTGAGAGAGTTCTTTGAACCTTTGTGACTTGCTCTTTGAGAATTTATCTTTAAACCTTTACTAGTTTCATAGTTTAAGGTATAAAGTAACTTCTTCTTGTGATATCTTTGGTGTCTTTTTGGCATTCTTTAGAAGGTGATTAGTTTCTACATACTAATTATTTTCTTTAGTTACTCATAAAGCGGTCAAGATCAGAATCTATTATTTTAATTTGTTTTCTCAAGTAAAGGCGTTAGATTTCTTCCATAAATCTATACGTTGTTACTTGGATCTTTTCAAGACCTTAGAACTTCTAATCCTTGGAAATTCATGGATCTTTCCTTCGAATTTCCCATATCTTTAGTTAGTTTTTTTTTGTTTCTTTTCTTTGTGCTTTCGCATTCTAATATTCAATTCTCTATTTGTGATCTCCTTAACCCTGTTGTTATCACTTTTTTCTATCGTTTGCTGTGTCTAAGTCCTTTTAAAGTGTACCTTTACTTCTTATTGATTCGAACTACTCTAAACTACATCTAAACATCGAGATATCATTCATAACATGAATCATAACCTTGAATTCATAATTCAAATTCAAGGTAGAGTTAAGAGTTAAGTCTTGAGAGTTCTTTTGAGTCATTTTGAAAAGTCTTTTACAATCTTTTAAAACTTGTTTTAAGACCTGAGTACTTGAGTTTGAGGATGAGGAGAGTAGAGATCGTTTTAAAAAATGATATATGGAAACTAAGTATCCCAAGAAGAGAGAAAACACCGATTTCCAAAAGAGTTCATCTGGAGTTTTGAGTACTATCTCTTTTAAGAGAATATTTTGAGTAATAATCTCAAAGTTGAGGATGGGGAAATGTTTTTAAAAAAATATATGAGCTAAGTTATATTTTGGGAATATTATTTAGCACCGATATGGTGGAGAGTTCAAATAACTCACAACCCCTATAAACAATGTAGCCAATGTGGGTAGAAATTGTCATACTTTTTAGATGATTTATTATTGCTTTTTAAGCATAGCTTAGTGGATCCACTTAGTTGAGGAGTTCTATACCTCGACAAGGTATATGACAGTTCTAGCAGCGGGGGCGAGACGTTGTATCATCACATAACTCATAGTGATAATTGTCAGTTAGAGAATCTCCCAAATAGAGTTTATTTTATATTTTTACATACAAAATGAGTTATATTGTATTTTCCAATACATTGAGTTATTATCTACTATTTTAAACGTTTTTCTTCATATCGCATTATTGTTACTGCTTTTATATTGAAATGAGTTGAGATTGAGTTGAGATGAGGTAAGTTGTTTCTTCAGTTTCAGTTCAATCTTATGTCATGTTTTAGATTTCCCCTTGCATGCTCGTACATTTCATGTGTTAACGCCATTTAGCCAGCATCTTTCATGATGCACATACAGGTAACCAGGATTATCAAGCAACGCTTCGTTGATCCAGTTGAGTTCCAGAGTTGTTTGAGTTCTAGAGTTGTTTGGTGAGCTTCTTTGCTTCTGGAGGATCCCTTATTTATCTTCAGTTATTTCAGTTTGTTAGGACGATCGGGGTCGTGTCCCGACATCCCTCATATTATTAGAGGCTTTATAGATAGATAGGCAGTAGTTCACGAGTCTAATAGTGTAACTGAAGTTAGGAGTTTTCATGGACTTGCTAGTTTTTATAGGAGGTTTGTGCGAGACTTTAGCACCATTGCTGCTCCTTTAACTGAAGTTAGTAAAAAAGATAAGGTTTTTAGATGGGGAAAGGAACAAGATGATGCATTTAACTTGCTGAAGGATAAATTGTGTTCTGCTCCTCTTTTGCAATTGCCTGATCTTTCTAAGTCTTTTGAAGTTGAGTGTGATGCCTCTGGTAAGGGCATAGGTGCAGTTTTGATGCAAGACTCCAAGCCAATTGCCTATTTTAGTGAAAAGCTAAGTGGAGCAACATTGAACTACTCAACTTATGATAAGAAGCTATATGCCTTGGTAAGGGCGTTAGCTACATGGCAGCACTACTTGTGGCCTCGAGAATTTGTGGTCAAGACTGATCATGAGTCATTAACATACTTGAAGAGCCAAGGTAAACTTAGTCGTAGGCATGCTAAATGGGTAGAGTTTATTGAAACTTTTCTTTATGTAATTGCTTACAAACAAGGAAAGGAGAATGTGGTTGCTGATGCACTCTCAAGAAGGTATGTTTTGATCTCTACTCTTACTTCAAAGTTGTTGGGTTTTGACCAAATCAAGTTCCTCTATGCTAATGATTCTGATTTTGGTGAGATTTTTGCTGAATGTAAGTTAGGTCCTTTTGAGAAATTTAATCTTCAAGATGAATTTTTATTCAAGGAAAATAAATTATGTGTTCCTAATTGCTCGTTGCGTGAACTATTTGTTAGGGAAGCACATTGTGGAGGGCTAATGGGACATTTTGGTGTACCCAAAACACTGGAAATACTTTCTGAACATTGTTATTGGCCTAGCTTGAGAAAGGATGTTGAAATAGTGTGTTCTTATTGTCTTGAATGTAAACAGGCTAAGTCTAGAACATTTCCTCATGGTCTTTATACTCCTTTACCTGTTTCTAATTCCCCTTGGATTGATATTTCTATGGATTTCATATTGGGGCTGCCAAGGACTAAGTGGTAGTAGATAGATTTTCTAAAATGGCTCATTTTTTCCCATGTAAAAAGACTAATGATGCATCTCATGTGGCTGACTTGTTTGTAAAGGAAGTGGTTAAATCGCATGGAATACCTAGAACTATTGTTAGTGATAGGGATGCCAAGTTCTTAAGTCACTTTTGGAGAATTCTTTGGGGAAAGTTGGGAACTAAATTGCTATTTTCTACATGTTGTCACCCACAAATGGACTGGCAAACAGAAGTGGTTAATAGAACTTTAGGGAACATGTTGAGGGCTGTTTTGAAAGGAAAGTTGACTTCTTGGGAAGATTACTTACCTATTGTAGAATTTGCTTATAATAGGACCTTCCATTCTTCAACTGGTAAGACTCCTTTTGCAGTTGTATATGGATTCAACCCCCTTACCCCCCTTGATTTATTGACTTTGCCTACTAATGATTTTGCTAATCTTGATGATAAGAAGAAGGCTGATATGATGAAGAAAATTCATGAACAAACAAGGCTTTCAATTGAAAAGAAGAATAAAGAATTTGCATTGCAAAGGAATAAGGGCACAAAATATGTTGTTTTTAAATTTGGTGACTCGGTTTGGGTGCATATGAGAAAGGAAAGATTTCCTTCCAAAAGAAAGACCAAACTAGAGCCTAGAGGAAGTGGGCCATACAAAGTCCTTGAAAGGATTGGAGACAATGCTTATAAACTTGATCTTCCTGGTGAGTTTCAAGTTAGTGCTACTTTTAATGTTTCTGATCATTCCCATTTTGATGCAGATTTGAATTCGAGGAAGAATTCACTTCAAGAAGAGGGGAATGATAGCATCCAAGGAAGATCTACTCCATTGAAGGACAAGGATGAAACTTTAGAAACTCCAAGGAGGCCCATAACAAGATCTCAAGCTAAGGATTTCAATGATAAGCTCAATGGGCTTTAATCGCTAATCCAAATGTGTCTTATTGGGGAAGAAGAGCTCAAGCCCAAGGAAGAGGAATTGTCCAAATGTTACAATTATTTGGTGGCCCAAATTCAAGCCCAAGATTTGGAATTTTAAGGGCCAATTTCATGCAAATAAGGTCAAGAAGAGTCCAAGAATCAGCCATAACAAGAGTTGCTTTCTGCCCAAGTTTTGAGAGAAGACTAGTCAAACTTTCCAAGATTGTCAAGATTCTTTTCCTAGTTGGGATTTACCTAATTTATTTTTTTATATATAGGTTATTCATATTTTCCTTAGTCTATTTATGGTCTCCTAAGTACCATTTAATGCTTTCCTAGAAGTACTACATTTGTTCCTAGTTAGGTTACTTTATTTCCTTTCTAGAGTATGATTCCTTGTAATTGTCTTTTTAGGGTCTTGGACATTTTCCCTCTTCTCCTATATATAGGGGTCCTTTTTTATTCATTAAAGACAATATAGATTGATATTAATAATATTTGAGAGAGTTCTTTGAACCTTTGTGACTTGTTCTTTGAGAATTTATCTTTAAACCTTTACTAGTTTCACAGTTTAAGGTATAAAGTAACTTCTTCTTGTGATATCTTTAGTTTCTTTTTGATATTCTTTAGAAGGTGATTAGTTTCTACATACTAATTATTGTCTTTAGTTACTCATAAAGCTGTCAAGATCAGAATCTATTGTTTTGATTCATTTTCTCAAGTTAAGGCATTAGATTTCTACAATAATTCTATACGTTGTTACTTGGATCTTTTCAAGACCTTAGAACTTCTAATATTTGGAAATTCGTGGATCTGTCCTTCGAATTTCCCATATCTTTAGTTAATTTTTTTTTATTTCTTTTCTTTGTGCTTTCGCGTTCTAATATTCAATTCTCTATTTGTGATCTCCTTAACCCTACTGTTATCACCACGTTTAGTAAGTTAGTATTTCTAGGAGCAATCTCCTTGACCCTTAATTATATGCCCACATGGGACTTTAGCTTAGTGGATCCACCTAGATAGAGCTATGTAGGAATGGTTACACCTTGGGCAAGTGTTACCCCTCTCTTTTCGGTGTGGGAGTAGAATACCGAATTCCATGTAGCTCTCATGGTCTATGTCGGTTATGGCAATATCTCCCTAATGTAAAACTAAATAAAGGTATGCAAGGTATGAACTCTTACTAGGGCTTTCTTAAGGGTTTCTACATTGTGTAAGGGAGGGTATGGGACTTCTCTTGCACATTGCACTTGTGGGATCTTAAGAGATGGTTGTAGTAGTGTTCTCTTATGATTATGATGATTACGACTTATGTATGTGGAAGCTATGTTATGTATGATAATTATGAATATGGTAAGTTATGATGTAGTGTGATCTTATGTATGTATGCATGAAGTAGGTTGCTTAATGTGATACTTGGCTTTGAATAGGGTTATGGGATTCTATTCCTTGCATTGCACTAGTATTACTTGGGTTGTCTACGTGTTGGGATGATATTATGTTGGTTTGTACTATGATGCTTACTTTGTGTGCATATTGGATTTACTTGGTAAAAAGAATGTTTTGACTAAAATGACCTTTTATGCATGTTTCAATGGCTTTTATGCATAGTAGTCATACTTAGTATGTGTGTTGTACTAACCCATATTGTCTCCTTTTCCCCCAAAAATTTAGGTTCGGGCCGTTGAGGATTCAAGCTTACTTCTCAAGACACTTGGAGTTGCTTTCCCAAATTGGTGAGTCCTCAAGTCCTAGGACAAGACCCTATGATCTAGCTTCTATGCTTAGTTCTTTGCTTATGTTGAAAGACATTGTAGTACTTTCCTATTTCTAGACTTCTTATTGATGTAAGAGCTAGTCCCATTTTCAATACTTCTATGTCTAGATGGTACATTGTGACGAAGTTAGATTCTATTTTTTCATATATGAAGTGAAGTTGAACTTCCAAAGTAAAAGTTTTAAATTTTCCGTGTTTTTATTCTATGATACATGCTATGATGAATGTTAAGGGATTGTATAAGACCTCTTCGAGGTCGAATCCGCTGGTAACGACTAGGGGGTGCTCTCAGGTCGTTACAAACTTGGTATCAGAGCCAAGTTGAGAATAATGTAGGATCCATGTCACAAGATACCACGTCAAATAGAGTCTTGTTCATAGGTGTGAAGCGCGCCACACTTATGAATGGGAGGCTACGAGATGCTTAGGAACTTTCACTCTTTTGTTACTCCATAGTCGTGCCTAATAGTCTTTACTCTATCTAGTCCTTTTCTTCTAATCCTTCTCTTGTGCTTATAGGCAATGAATACAAGAAAGAACAATATAAGGAGGGCTGGTGAGGAGAATGTGAATGAGGCAGTTCCCCCTCAAGCTCCTCAAAACCCTCAAGTTCCTATTGAAGAAGGGGCTATGTCTAATGTTAAGATAAGGTTGGCTATTCATAATTTTACTCAAGTGTTGGCCACTCAAGTTGCTAGGGAATGCTAGGGTGCAAGTGAACCCCAATGCTAGCACTACCGCTTCTAGGATAAGGGATTTCACAAGGATGAATCCCCCTACTTTCTTTGGCTCTAAGGTGGAAGGAGATCCACAAGGATTCGTTGATGAAGTGTTTAAGGTTCTAGAAGCTATGGGTGTGTCTTCTCAAGAAAAGGCGGAGTTAGCCGCCTATCAACTCAAAGATGTGGCACAAGTGTGGTATGAGCAATGGAAGGAGGGGAGACCTATTAGAGAGGGTCTTATAAGTTGGGCTACATTTATGATGGCTTTTCTTGATAGGTTTTTCCCCTTGGAACTAAGGGAGAGGAAAATGCAAGAACTCATCAACCTCCGTCAAGGGGGTATGAGTGTGAAGGAGTATGGCCTCAAGTTCACTCAATTGTCCAAGCATACTTCTACTTTGGTGTCAAATTCTAGAGCTACAATGAACAAATTTGTTATGGGAGTATCCGATCTTGTGGTGAATGAAAGTAGGTCGGCTATGCTAATCCCAAGAATGGACATTTCTCATCTTATGGTTTATGCCGAACAAATTAAGGAGCAAAATCTTAAGAAAGTTGGTAGATAATTGAAGAGGTCAAGGGCCGACGATGGAAATTCTTCTAAGGTTAGGTTTGAAATCCAAGATAAGCCAAAGTTCAAAAAGAGGTTTTTCAACCAAGGTCCTCCTAACACTCCAAGGGTCAACAAAGGTAAAGTGTCTACCCCCAAGCCTCAAGAAACAAAAGGTGGTGGTCCTTATGTTGAGAAGCCTATTTGTACAAAGTGTGGTCGAAAACATGAAGGCAAGTGCCTAGTTGGCACAGGTAATTGCTATGGTTGTGGTAAGAGCGGCCACATGAGGAGGGACTGCCCTATTCTAAAGGCTCAAGGAAGGGAAAATGCTCAAGCACAAGTAAGTGGCCCAAATCCCGATGCTCCTAAGAAGAATCGTTTCTATGCTCTCCAATTTTGAGGGGATCAAGAGAGTTCTCTGGATGTTGTGACTGGTATGTTGCAAGTATTTTTAATTAATGTTTATGCATTGTTGGATCCCGGTACCACTTGGTCTTTTGTAACCCCTTTAGTGGCTATGAAGCTTGATACGCTTCCCGATGTCTTAAATGAACCTTTTTCGGTTCCACCCCGGTGGGTGATTCCATAATTGCTAAAAGAGTGTATAGGGGTTGTCCCATATCATTGCCCAATAGAGTAACTTTGGTTGATTTGGTGGAACTTGATATGTTAGACTTTGATGTTATATTGGGGATGGATTGGCTTCATGCTTGTTTTGCATCCATAGATTGTAGGACTCGAATTGTGAAGTTTCAGTTTCCTAATGAACCCATTTTAGAATGGAAGGGAGGAAATTCCGTCCTTAGGGGAAGGATCATTTCATGTCTAAAAGCTTATAAGTTGATTTCTAAGGGTTGTCTCTATCACATTGTGAGGGTCAAGGATCTTGAGTCCGAGATTCCTCCTTTGGAATCGGTCCCCGTAGTGAAGGATTTTCCAGAAGTCTTTTCCAATGACTTACCCGGGATTCCTCCCGAATGGAAAATAGATTTCGGCATAGATTTATTGCCAGATACACAACCCATTTCAATCCCTCCTTACCGGATGGCCCCAACGGAGTTGAAGGAATTAAAAGTTCAACTAAAGGATTTGTTGGATAAAGGTTTCATCCAACCTAGTATATCTCCTTGGGGTGCACCAATGTTATTTGTGAAGAAAAAGGATGGATCTCTTCGTATGTGTATTGATTACCGACAATTAAATAAGGTGACCATTAAGGACAAGTATCCACTCCCTAGGATTGATGATTTATTTGATCAACTTCAAGGAGAGAGTTACTTTTCAACAATTGATTTGAGGTCGGGTTATCACCAACTTAGGGTGAGAGGTGTTGATTATCCAAAAACAGTCTTCCAAACAAGATACGGTCATTTTGAGTTCTTAGTGATGTCCTTTGGTCTTACAATGCCCCGGCGGCTTTCATGGACCTTATGAAACATGTGTTTAGAAATTTTCTAGACTCATTTGTTATTGTCTTTATTGATGACATCTTGATATACTCAAAACATGAGGATGATCACATGAATCATTTGAGGATAGTATTGCAATCCCTCAAAGATAATCAACTCTATGCTAAGTTTAGCAAGTGCGAGTTTTGGCTAACATTAGTTGCTTTCCTTGGTCACATTGTTTTGAGGGTATAGAAGTTGATCCAAAGAAAATCGATGCAGTCAAAAATTGTCCTAAACCTTTGAGTCCTTCTGACATCCAAAGCTTTTTTGGGTTTGGCCGGTTACTACCAGAGGTTTGTTGAGGGAGTTTTATCTATTGCATCTCCATTAACGGCCTTAACTCAAAAGAATTCCAAGTTCGAATGGTCGGAATCTTGTGAAAAGAGCTTCCAATTGTTAAAAGATAAGCTCACCTCCGCTCCGGTTCTAACCTTACCGGAGGGCATCGAAGGGATTGTAGTATATTGTGACGCTTCCCAAGGGGGTTTGGGTTGTGTCCTCATGCAACATCATAGGTTATAGCTTATACCTTGAGACAACTCAAGGTGCATGAGAAGAGTTATCCAACTCATGACCTTGAGCTAGCGGCCGTAGTCTTTGCCTTAAAGATTTGGAGACACTATCTCTATGGGGTACATATGGATGTGTTTACCGACCACAAGAGCCTTCAATATGTTTTTACCCAAAAAGAATTGAATCTCCGACAAAGGAGGTGGTTGGAACTCTTGAAAGATTACGATATGAGTGTCCTTTACCACCCCGGAAAAGCTAATGAAGTTACAGATGCTTTGAGTCGTGTATCTATGGGTAGTGTGTCTCATGTGGAAAAGAGAAAAGGGAATTAGCCCGTGATGTACATAGGCTAGCCCGGTTGGGTGTCGGACTTGAAGATTTCCCAAAAGGAGGTGTCATGGTCCATCATGGTATTCTGAAATATGTGAAAAATATAGAGAAGACATAAAAATGGAAAAATCAATAATAAAAAATCTAGCCTGTTGTAAAGATAGAATAGCACCCCAATTTGGATGTAATGATAATTACTATAAAAAGAAAAATAGAAAACCAGGAAAATTTAAAAAATTCAAATCCCAATATAAATATAAAAAACCACGAAGAAGATATTATATAAAAAACACTAAAGAAAAAAGACCCTTTAGGCCAAAGAAAAAAATAACATAATGTACATGTTATAATTGCGGAAAATTAGGACATTTAGCTAAAGATTGTAAATTACCTAGAGATCCAAAAAGAAAAAAAATATCTGAAATAATAATTAATGATGAAATAAATACACAATTAGATCATATAGATTATAACCCAGATAGTGATGATAGTATATATGAATTCGATATGAACGAACTTGAACGCGAACAACCTGAAAATGAAATAGAAGAAGATAATAATTATTATGACTGACAAAGATGTACAAATAATCAAAGAAGAATATACAAATGAAGAATCTACGGAACAAAAAGTAATATTTGATGTTAATATATTTGAACAAATAAAAGGAAAAGAATTAGATCTCAGTGTAGAAAAAATATTTAAGTTACCCTTAATAAGAAATATTTTTAAAAGACAAAAAGAAGAATACTATGTAGTAAGCCAAAAAGAACATATAATAGATTGTAAATACGCTAAAGGAAAAGCAAGAATACCTATAATAAATAAACGAATAATAAATAAAGAAATACAAGCAATTAAAGCTAAAGACCCTATAAAATACGTACACTTAGGAGGAACAGAGATATTAATAAAAGCCTGTTTTAGAGAAGGAATAGATACACCAATAGAAATATATTTAGCAGATGATAGGATAATAGAGCCAATAGAAAGAAGTATAATAAGTGCAATAAAAGGAAATCTGATATACCAAAAATTTAAATTCATAATTAGTGCAAATTATTCAGTAGCAATAGATGATAAAAATATAGATAAATCATTAGTATTATATTGGAAAATGTCAGGAATAGAGTTAGCCCCAGGCAGCAAAATATTCACCGCTCGCTGTAAAAACCTATACGTACTAACCACAAAACATAAAATAACAGCCAAAAATAAGATAAACAAGATAAAAATAGAAGACCCCTTTGAGCAAATTGTAACAGTCATAGATAATAATGATTATAGTTATAAAGAAATCGATATAGAGGAAGATTTAGAAATAGTAAGTGATCGAATAAGTACATCAAAAAGAATGAAAAATATAGATAAAACAGAAACATCCCAACCTCAACGGAAATCAGTAGAATATCCAATAATAAAAGAAATTGAACCATATCATTATTATATAACTGGAGTAATAGAACAAAGAAAACATATTATTTTAATAAATACAGGACAAAAAGAAAATTATATACCACGAAAACTAGTAGATGAAGAAGAGATAATATCTAAAAAACAAGCATGTCCCGAATTACCAAAAGAATTATCATACATAGAAGATACAACTGAAAAAAGAAGTTATTATAGGAGGAATAATTATATCAATTAAATTTACAATATACCAAGGTGATAATATAATATTAGGAATAAAATGGTTAGAAGAAATGAAACCTTATAATCTAGATAATACACAACTAATCATAACTTATAAAACAAAAAAAGTCACAATAAAAAGAGCATTATGAAAATCTATATACTTGCAAAAATAATAGTAGAAAATTATTATAATAGATACTATACTCCAATGTTAGATACGGAGCGAGAAGCAAATATGTGTAAACATAATTGTCTACCGTGATGAAAAATGGGAAAATTAAAAACCCCTATAGTAGTAACAGGATTTAATAATGAAGGAAGTATGATAACATACAAAGCAAAAAATATAAAACTACAAATATGGGATAAAATATTAACTATAGAAGACATATATAGTTATGAATTTATTAACAAAGATATGCTTTTAGGAATGCCGTTTCTAGAAAAACTATATCCCCACATAATAACAAAAACACACTGGTGGTTCACCACACCATGTAAACAAAAAGTAGGAGCAAAAAGAGTAACTAATAAAAATAGAAAATCCACACCATGGATTAAAGGAAGTGAAAAAATAACACAAAAATTAGAAAATATTAAAGAAAGTACCCATAACATAGAAATAATAATATTTTCAATAGACAAAGTAAAAATAATCCAAGAAAAACTAGAACCACTATATAGTGAAGATCCCTTAAAAGGATGGGAAAAACATAAAACAAAGGTAAAAATTGAACTAATTGATGAAAATAGCATAATAACCCAAAAACCATTGAAATACAATTTTGATGATTTAAAAGAATTTAGAATGCATATAAACGAATTATTAGAGAATAAATATATTCAAGAAAGTAATAGTAAACATACAAGCCGAAAGATTCATAGTAAATAAACATAGTGAACAAAAATGAGGAAAAAGCCGTATGGTTATTGATTATAGAAATTTAAATGCAAAAACTAAAACATATAATTACCCCATACCAAATAAAGTATTAAAAGTTAGAAAAATACAAGGTTATAATTATTTTAGTAAATTTGATTGCAAATCAGGATTTTACCATCTTAAGTTAGAAGAAGAATCTAAAAATTAACAAATTTTTACGGTACCTCAAGGATTTTATGAATGGAACGTATTACCTTTTGGATATAAAAATGCACCAGGTAGATACCAACATTTTATGGATAATTATTTTAATCAACTAGAGAACCGCATAGTATACATAGATGATATCTTATTATATTCACGAACGAAGAAGAACATATACGACTATTAGAAAAATTTATTCATATAATTACACACTCGGAATAAGCCTAAGCGAAAGAAAGTGAAATAATGAAAAATCAAATAGAATTTTTAGGAATACAAATAGATAAGAATGGTATAAAAATGCAAAAAACCATATAGTACAAAAAATAATAAATTAAAGAAAATATAGACACAAAAAAGAAATTACAATCATTTTTAGGATTAGTAAATCGATACGAGAATATATACCTAATTTAGCGAGAAAATCTTAAACCATTACATAAAGAATTAAAAAGGATGTAGAATATTATTTTGACAAAAAAGACCAAGTCCAAATACAAAAAATAAAACTATTGTGTAAAAAACTACCAAAACTATACTTTCCGCATTTAAAATAAAAATTCATATACATAGTAGAATCGGATGCCGGTGAAATAAGCTATGGAGGAGTATTAAAATATAAATACGATAAAGATAAAATAGAACATCATTGTAGATATTACTCCGGAACATTTACAAATCCCGAAATAAAATGGGAAATAAATAGAAAGGAACTATATGCTTTGTATAAATGTTTATTAGCTTTTGAACCATATATTGTTTATAACAAGTTTATTGTAAGAACAGATAACACGCAGGTGAAATGGTGGATTACAAGAAAGATACAAGATTCAGTAACAACTAAAGAAATACGAAGACTCGTATTAAATATACAAAATTTCACATTCACAATAGAAGTGATAAGTACTGACAAGAATGTCATTGCAGATTACATATCAAGACAAAGCTACTCAAACGGATCCAGACAATGAAAATACGATTGAGAAAATATTGAATACAATGACATTGTTTCATACAAAGCTAGATACAATGGAAAAAGAGCTACAAAATATAAGAAGTCAGCAAAGATGACAAGAAACATGCGGAGCTAAGTCCATCGGACGACTCAAAAATTCCGTAGCTACAAGGTGACGATGGGAAACACCGAAAAACCCAACCTAACAGCTTTGTTAAATGCGGCTACAGAGGCGGCTAGTACCTCTGCAACAAAGGAGGAAACCAAAACAAGATATGTCAATACAAATATGACCAAATTATTTGATAAACCATTTATACCAAAAGTCCAAAAAGATATATTTATACCCCCTCAAGTCAATACATACAAAGAAAGCCTAGGACAAAGATAAACAAGCATACAACCATATAACCCGAGCATATATTGAAAATATCCACAAAATTCAAACCTTTTTAAACCAAAATCCCAGATCTACCAATACAAAAACCCTCATGAAGATTATATTACACAACATCTACAAGGATACAACAAATTAATAGCACAACCCGGTACAAACTCCAATCTAGTAGGCACTTGTTACCATTATGGATTACTAAACACGGTATATACCGCAACAGAGACGAGATAGCTACAATTCCCGTAACTACATAAGGCATTTATGCACTATAAACGAATTACCAAAGGGACATTATTTTATATAAATTTTTATTCAGGACCGGACCAGATATTATATGACGAAATCAAACCAATTATACAAGTAATAAAAATAGGATTGACAAGAGAAATGATCATCCCTGAAAAGATAGAAAACAAGACGAAATTCAAAAGATTGAGATACCACCATTTTATGCAAGAAAAAGAGTTATTGGCCTAGCCACAATATTAAACGAACTAGCAACAAATTATTTAAACCAAAATACAATATGGAGCTACTACGCCAGGGAGCAAACAATGATATATTCAAATTGCGAGAAAACAAGACTCGCGAGATATGGAAGAAATAAGACAAAGGGTGTTAAGCCTACTAAAACCCGAAACAAAAACCGACGACAAGAGCTATAAGGCAAAACTTTATCTCAACAGAGCTAATGGAAAATTATTGCAAAACTATAGGACACAAATATCCAGACCACAACTGTTCAAAATGTTACGGAGAAGACAATATCATTCCAGCTGTCAACTTGGAATAAAAAGATACAGGCAAGAAGATAAAAGCATGAAGATAATGGAAGAAAAAGATAGTGGAAGAAAAAAATGTAAAAAGTTGTTTGTCATTTTATGTAAAGTTAGGAATCTTGTAAATTAGTGCGGATAGTGGTAGGAATAATATAATGTAAAGTAGTATGTAAAGTAATCATAGTTAGCTAAAAGTAACTATAGGTTAGAAAAAGTAACCATAGTAAGGTTACTTATACTTGTATAAATAGAAAGCCATTAGGCAAGATAGAAGCAAGACTTTCTACACGGAAAGCATTGCTCCTTTGTAACAAATATTCTCTCAAATAAATAGTTTTCTCAGCTAAACTTTGTCTAAGCAATGGATCAACATAATGAAGATACTCCACAGGTACATATATCCATTATATTTATAATCATGAATATGAATAGCTAAATTACTTAATTCCTGAATATCATAATATTGAGAAGATGAATTTATATTAAATTGTTATATACTAGAATTATTGTCAAATGTTTTTAAGTTTGTTAACATGAGGAAAGAAAAGAAAACTTCCGACTATGCCATCCTAAAGTTGAAACCGTAGGCATGAGAAGCCGTGAGGGAGTAAACACGCTTGAGGCGCTGTAGGAAGAAAGTATTTTCGAAAGTACGGTGTTAACAAAGGATCGAGAAAATGTTTGAAAATAGTCTAGTTATAATAATCTGATATGAATGCTATCTGTCAGGATTATGATATGAAGGAATTGTATTAAATTGCTATTGTGATGATTGGATATGACTTACTTACATGATGAAATGATTTTAGCATATAAGATATTAATTTTGCATATACTTAGAACTATACCAACGGAAATAAGACAAATCATATGGGAAAATATAATTGAAGAAGAAGAAATAGAATTAATGAATCAAGTATGGTATGAACTAGATGAAATAAGAAGAATAAACAATGAAATCATAGATTTTAATATATATGACTTAGAAATTCAATATTCAGATTAATGATAAATCAAGAATACTTAGAATATTGGCAACAAACTATAACAGATATTACCATACTAAGCAATTTAATAAAAGAAAATATAGAAATATTTCAACAAACACACAACATAGAATATATAGAATACATATTGGAAAATATAAAAGAAATTATAAGGTTAATACCCTTAGAAAAAATGTATTATGAACGAATCCATGAATAGAATGGACCTCCCCCCAAAATAGGGAAAAAATGTTTTGACCCTATTTTGATAGAGCTAAAAGAGTCGGTTCTCAACAAAGCAATAGAAACTTTCTTTCAAGGAGAAGATGGGGTGCTTAGGCACTAAGGGAGGTTATGTGTGCCGGATGTGGATGGCCTAAGAGAGACAATCTTAGAGGAGGCCCATGGGTCCCGATACTCCATCCATCCAGGAGCCACCAAGATGTATTGCGACTTACGTGAGATTTATTGGTGGTATGGAATGAAAAGAGACAGAAAAATTTGTGGCTAGATGCTTAAATTGACAACAAGTCAAAGCCGAGCACCAAGGATCGGGAGGTCTAACTCAAGATATCGATATCCCCACTTGGAAGTGGGAAGAGATCAATATGGACTTTGTGGTAGGTTTACCTCGAACTCGTAGGCAACATGACTCCATTTGGGTTATTGTGGATAGATTTACTAAATCAGCCCATTTTCTTTCCGTCAAGGTTTTTTATTCGGTGAAAAATTATGCTAAGTTGTACATTAAAGAGATTGTGAAGGTGCATGGAGCCCTATTGTCAGTTATTTCGGATAGAGGTGCCTAATTTACTTCCTATTTTTGGAGGTCTTTCCAAAGTGGGCTTGGTACTCAAGTGAAGCTTAGTACCGCATTTCACCCTCAAATGGATGGTCAAGCAGAATGCACCATCTAAACCCTAGAGGACATGTTGAGAGTGTGTGCAATTGACTTCAAAGGTAATTGGGATGACCAACTACCTTTGATAGAATTTTCCTACAACAATAGCTACCACTCAAGTATTGCTATGGCACCCTTTGAAGCACTTTATGGTAGAAGGTGTCGATCTCCGGTTGGGTGGTTTGAAGTGGGTGAATTTGCTCTTCTTGGTCCTGAGGTAGTCTATGAGGCCACGAAGAAAGTTTGACTTATAAGGGATAGGTTGAAAATGGCTCATAGTCGGCAAAAGTCTTATGTCGATAATAGAAAGAGAGATCTTGAATTTGAAGTAAGTGATTGGGTTTACTTGAAGATCTCACCCATGAAATGGGTGATGAGGTTTGGTAAGAAGGGGAAACTTAGCCCCCGGTATGTTGGGCCTTATGAGATCTTGAAGCATGTCGGAAAGGTCGCTTATGAGTTGAAATTGCCCATTGAATTGGCCCCGGTTCACCCGGTGTTCCATATTTCTATGTTAAAGAAGTGTATAGGTGATCTGGTGTCCATCCTCCCTCTAGAAGGTTTTGGTGTGGATGAGAACCTTTCTTATGAAAAGGTTACAGTCGAAATCTTAGATCATCAAGTTAAGAAGTTGAGGAATAAAGAAGTTGCCTTCGTAAAAGTCCTTTGTAGAAACCACCTAGTTGAGGATGCAACATGGGAGGCCGAGGCCGACATAAAGTCCTGCTACCCTCATCTTTTTCCTCCTACTCCTAGCCATAGTTGAGGTTAGTAGTCTCTATTAATTTGGTATAAATTGAAAATCATATTTGTTGATGATTATGACATGATTTTCTTGTATGTGCATATTTTTGTGAAAGTTCATGTTTAAGTTGTATGTTGAATTTTCATGAATTTTGTTTCTCATGATTGAAATTGCACCCATAGATGTTGTGTGATGTTGTCTTCATGAGAGTTGTAATGAGCATGCTTGATGTTGTCTTGTCAACAAAATGTCTAGTTGATTGCTGAAAATATATGTTGATGCTCATTGAATATGGAGAAGGTAGTTCCTCCTATACTTATGTGAAGTAAAAAGTTTTGAGCATAGTGATGTTGTGGATTAAATTCCTATATGATATGACGATATGATGATGTTGATGTGACTAGTTGTTGTGTTGCTAGTTCGAGTCATTGTCTCCCTAGAAAGAAGTCCTAGTGACATTCGGGGACAAATGTTCCTAAGGGGGGATATTGAACACCCCAGAAATTTCGTAGGTTGAACTAGAGCCTAAACGTAGTGTCAATGAGGTATAAAATGAATTCCCCTAAGTTAGTAGACCATCTAGGTGTGCTATGGTGCTCTATGAGTTAAGCCCTAAGGGAGGAGTGCCAAATAAAAGGGGCAAGCCAAGGCCTAAGGCCAAGGCTGCCCAAATTTGGAGCGACTACCTCAAACTCCACGGCCATCACCACAGCTCGTGGTCATGACCACGGACCGTGGGAGGCTTCGTGGAGTTTCCTTGGTCGAGGGAGAGGGACCTCCAAGTGTCCCAGACACTGCCTCACCCTTCACGAGAGGGACCACGAGTCGTGGTCCACTTCACGGCTCGTGAAGGTGGGCATGGAGTTCTCTTAGCTTTTAGGGAGTTGGGGGTTGTTAGGGTAGCTACTGCCCAAGGCACCATGGGCACCACTATGGGCCGTGGTGCACTTGACGAGGGCGAGGGGTGGCTCGTGAACATCACTTGGCACCAAGGCTTCAAGGCCTTGCCTCAACAAGGCCAAGTCATGACCAAGACCATCACCACAAACCGTGGTCATGACCACGGATCGTGGGAGGCTCCATGGTCTTGCCTTGGCCAAGTGTTGGCTTGTGCACGAAAGGGGAGCCACTGCCTCGAACACCACGGGCAGTACCACAGCCCGTGGTGCACTTTCACTGTCCGTGAATGTTGGAAGTGGTCCCTGATTGGGACCATTTAAATGAGGATTTTTGGGACTTTCCCTTTTAACCTCTATTTAAGTAGGGGTGTTTTGGGTATTTTAAGAGGTTAATTATATATTGGTTTTTAAGTCTAAATTCATAAGTTTTGGTCATTATACACAACACCCAATTGAAATCAAAACTCTCCCACTTCTCTCTCTAAAAACCTTAGAAGAAGAAGAATACATTGGAGCTAGGGTTTCAAGGTTCTTTCCCAAATTGCTTGGAGTTTCTTCATTGATTCTTAAGGAATCAACTAAGGTATGGTTGCTTATCACTCTTGGAATGCCTTTCCCCAAGAGGTCCCTTCAAGATGAATTTCAAAATCTCTAATTTCTAGGTTTTCAATCCAAAAACGTAGGTCTTCTTTCTAAAGTGAAATTGATGTTATAAACGGAATTCGATTGATGTTATATGAATAATTATGAATGAATTTATGTTGTATTTGTGGTTTCTTGAAGAATTCCCCATGAGACCCATGTTTCTCCTTCTTTTCCTAATTCTAACTCTAGTTTGTGTTGGATATTTATTGAAGGCTATGAATCGAATGTGATGTTATGTAATTCGTGTTTGTATGATGATTCTACCCTAGTTTATGTATAATTTCTTTGAAATTAGGGTTGAGTCCTTGAATGAAGCCTTGTAGGCTATGAAGGGAATATGTCAATTGCTTATATTGATGTTGATTATGTATTACTTCAAGAATTACCTTGTATTATGTATTGGTTATGAACTGATTGGTGATGGAAGTATGAATGTCCTATGAAGGGCAAGAAGGTATGAAGGTGGGTTCTTCTTTAAATGCAAGTATGAAAGAAGAATTACTTGGATTGAACTAATGCTATACCTAATGTGTTGTTGTGGTGTTGATGACCTAGTTTCCTCATCCTTAACCCTCTACACTTGATTTAGCTATGAAATATGTATGTATGTTATGGTATGATTGCTATATGATTGAAAGGTAGTTCTCATGATTATAGTGTAATGTAAAGTGAAAGGATTATTACTCACTTACGAACACATATGAGCTATTATGGTAAGATAAAACATAAGAATCTAGTAAAGGCTAATGTGAACTTATGTGATGACTAAAGATAATTACAGAAGGGAATTAGATGCTTAGCACCGAAAGGGCATGTAAATGAGATGGGGGTCTCACGTTTAGTAAGTCCGGCTCTCCACATGGGTTTTCTCACATTTAGCAAGTCCAGATTATCCATGGTATGTGTTGTCTCATGAGATGGAAATCCCCACGTTTAGTAAGTTAGGAGCAATCCCCTTGACCTTTAACTATGTGCCCACATGGGACTTTAGCTTACTGGATCCACCTAGATAGCTATGTACGAATGGTTACACCTTAGGCAAGTGTTAACCCTCTCTTTTCGGTGTGGGTATAGAACACCGGATTCCATGTAGCTCTCATGGTCTATGTCGGTTATGGAAATATCTCCCTAATGTAAAACTAAATGATGGTATGAAATGTGTGAACTCTTACTAGGGCTTTCTTAAGGGTTTCTACATTGTATAAAGGTGGGTATGGGACTTATCTTGCACATTGCACTTGTGGGATTGTAAGAGATGGTTGTAGTAGTGTTCTCTTATGATTATGATGATTATGACTTATGTATGTTGAAGCTATGTTATGTATGATGAATATGAATATGGTAATTTATGATGAAGTATGATCATATGTATGTATGCATGAAGTAGGTTGCTTAATGTGATACTTGGCTTTGAATATGGTTATGGGATTCTATTCCTTGCATTGCACTAGTATTACTTGGGTTGTCTACGTGTTGGGATGATATTATGTTGGTTTGTACTATGATGCTTACTTTGTGTGCATATTGAATTTACTTGGTAAAAAGCATGTTTTTGACTAAAATGACCTTTTATGCATATTTCAATGGTTTTTATGTATAGTAGCCATACTTAGTATATGTGTTGTACTAACCCATATTGTCTCCTTTTTCCCCAAACATTTAGGTTCGGGCCGTTGAGGATTCAAGCTTAATTCTCAAGACACTTGGAGTTGCTTCCCCAAGTTGGTGAGTCCTCAAGTCCGAGGACAAGACCCTATGATCTAGCTTCTATGCTTAGTTCTTTGCTTATGTTGAAAGACATTGTAGTACTTTCCTATTTCTAAACTTCTTATTGATGTAAGGGCTAAGTCCCATATTCGATACTTCTATGTCTAGATGGTACATTGTGACGAAGTTAGATTCTATTTTTCATATATGAAGTGAAGTTGAACTTCCAAAGTAAAAGTTTTAAACTTTCCGTGTTTTTATTCTATGATACATGATATGATGAATGCTAAGGACTTGTATACGACCTCTTCAAGATCGAATACGCCGGTAAAGACTAGGGGGTGCACTTGGGTTGTTACACCTAATGTGATGAGCTTACATGTGAACTATGCATGATAGATCCTAGAATTTTCCCCGTTGGTCCGGTCAACTAAATGATGCTATCTCTTGATATGATCTTAGGCAACTTCGAAGAGTGTGAACCAATTAGACATATACCTCTTTTGTGACCTACCTTGTGAGTGTGTGATTCTCTCTTGAACACCCATTGAGCCTTACCTTTCTTTGGAAGAAACTTGATGAAAACTAGACATTTCTTAAACCATCACCCATAATCTTCATGAAGTTGTGGTTAGTTGAATAGCCAACTTAGGCCAAAAGCCTAAGTTGGGGGTGTGTTGAAAAGATAGGGGAAAGTCAAGAAGTGCAAGGGAAGGCTCCTCTTACACATGATTTTGAGAAAAATCGAACCCCTCCATATAAATTAAAATAGAGAGAAAAAGACAAAAAAGAAAAAGAATGAAAAAGAAAAGTTGTGGAATAAAGTTGAAAAATGAAAGGGGGTTTCTAACAATTCATGGGAAGCAAATAATAGGATGACTCATGAGCACGAAAGAAAATGATGAAGGGAAAGGGAAGGAAGTGTTGTGAGCACCACATCCCATTCCAAGCCTTGAAAAGACCTTTTTGATCTTGAGTGAGCTGAAACAAATGTTGATTGGAAAATACGGGCAAACCTATGGGTGAAATCATGCAATATATTCTTCTTTGTGAGTGTGAGCGTTGCATCTGATTCCAAAGCTTTAAACTATGAAACCTTTTTTGTGAATATGGAATCATTCTTTGTGTGAGGGCATTTGAACACTAGAGTTGAGCTTGAACTTGCCTTTGAAGCAAGTATTGTGAGCATGAGATTTGCTGATATTGGTGAGTCATAACTTGAATCTTTAAGTGCACATTTGATATTTGCATAAGTAAATTCAGTCTTATTATGTGCATTCATGATTGAGTCTTGTATAACACTGTTCGAGACACCCTTTTTGAACGGTTGAACTTGAGCTTGCTCGAGGTCAAGCAAAAGTTTAAGTTTGGGGTGTTCATGAGTTCACCACAAATTGGACTCATTTAGGGCTATATTTTAATAGAAATTGTGTCCTCAAATGCTTATTTTATCTCAATATCTGATGAAAACCCTTACGTTTCAGTTATTTGATGTTTGAAAGAAAGCATGGACACTACGTTGCAAGCTGAAAAAAATGAAGAAATAAAGGACTGAGGATCGCTGAGTCCACTTGGCGAGTCACCGAAGGGTCCTACTTCGCCTTTTGTTCCAATGTGCTATGCCCTGAAGGAAAGGATCAAGTCGGTGGAAAAAGAAAGCAGTCGGCGCATCACCAAATAGTTTCGTGAAGCAGTACCATGTTGCCCAATGATTTAGAGCATTACGATATTGAAGGATGGTGCAAGATGGAGATGAACTATACCAAAGGGCGAATAGCCGAGTTGATCGACGATTCTGACTAACGACGATGAATGATCCGCTACAACACAAATCTGTGGGAGCTATAAATACTAGTTAGATTTGTAGTTTTAAAGGTCGAACAATTAATATAATTTTCATATAGAATAGTACTTATTTTTATATTTTTGTTCTAAGTTTAAGAGGGTTTTGAAGACTTGAAGAAAAAGAGGGTTTCATCTCTAAGGATTTGGACTTGGGTCTCTTGGATTCTTCATTGTTGGCCTGTAACAAGATTTATATCTTCATACCCATTTGAATGCAAGTTCATTTAGGTATAAATTTCTATCTCTTGATGTATGGCTAAAAACCCCAATTCTTAGGGTGTGATTTAGCAAATATGGGTTAAGATAATTGTTGGGTCTTGCTTGTTGATAGTTTAAATGTAGTTTAATGGTGATTCCATCTAGTAGTTTTGGTGGTCTACTTTCCTAAGGTAAGACCGGTAACATCTAGCTTAGGTAGATCCACTAGCTAGGACCTCTGTGGGCACATAGTTATGGGATAAAAAAGATGTTCATTAAAATCTAGCCTAAAGTAGGGAGAACTATCATCTTACCATATCCACTCGTTATTTAGCCTCCAATCCCATAGAGTAGTTCATTTACATTACGTTATTGTACTTGAGAGGGCCACCAACATTAGACCTACCGATCCAAGGTACATTACACATAAAAGGGCCACCACCATTAGGTTTACCGATTCAAGGTACTTTATAAGGATAACTCATTGGCTTTCCAAGAAAGGGCCACCACCATTAGGTCTACCACTTCAAGGTTCATCATTTCACACAAGAAAGGGACACCAACATTAGGTCTACTGATTCAAGGTTTATCATCACATTAGTTTCTAGACTCATCATGAAGGTCTACCAACATTAGGCCTACCGGTTCAAGACATAGACTAGAATACTTCATCACTCATTTAGGAAAGGGCTACAAACATTAGGTCTACCGATTCCATGATCATTAGGTCAATACACATTCATTACACAAGAGAGGATGCCTAAACCTACCAACTCAAGATATTTCATTCATGATCACATTCATCAATACAAGAAAAGGATGCATTAATCCTACCAATTCAAGATACATCATCCCTCATTACTTTCATTTATACAAGAATAGGATGCCTAAGACTACCAATTCAAGATACAACATAACATTATAGAAACCCATCACATTCTATCATGATCATTCATGAGTGAGAATATTCTTTCAATCATAACACAATAACATTCTAAACATGATCATTATACTTTCATTGACATCACACACATGTACTTCACATCATGTTCATACATAGATCCTTCATGAAATTGCATTCCAAGGCTATACATCAATCACAACCCAAACATCTAAGATACTACAATAGATAAGGGAATTAACATGATTCAATAACTAATCCAATATAAACATAAATAGTTCAACATACTTTCATGATCAATCAATTCTCAATCTCAATTCACAACTTAGGAATTTAGGGTAAATATGGGTTCATAGAGGAAACCCATCTTAATTCACCATTAAAGAATAAATTAAACCATGATTCATCACATAAATTCCTTTTGAAAACGTTTGGAATTGAACCCATGCATACATTGAAAACCATAGGTTTTGGGGGGATTTTGGAGACTTCAAATCATCTTTGAAAATGGCTCATTGAAAGACACTAAGTCAAGGATGAAGACTACCATCTTTGAAAGTGGCTCCTTGAAAGAAACTACGTCAAGGATGAAGACTACCATACCTTTTAGGGAGGAATTCCACAAAACTTGAGTGAGAATGGTGAGATATTAAGCTTGAAAGATTGAATCCTTCACCTCCAATGGAGGTTTCTAGAGAGAGAACTTTTAAAAGGAGAGGTGGGTTCTAATTTGAGTGTTTGGAAATAATGAAGTTTAAAAAGGAGTTTAATACTTTTAAAACCCTTAAAATACATTAATAACTCAATAATAACCATCCCTTAACTCATCTAACTTAAAAAGGAATTTACCAACTTGCTCTTGCCTTGGCCGAAATTAAACAGCACACCAGTCATAGCCTACAACCCTAGACCGTAGGTAGGGTGATGCCCCATCCTACTGGTTCGTGGTTTGGAGCTGGAACATGATTTTTTGGGGCCTGACCCACGACCCCCACCTACGGGGCGTGGGTCCATCTACTGGCTCTAGATGGCAATCCGTAGGTCCCACTAAATTTGTAGATTTTTAGTTTCTTGGGTTCTTAAGGGTTAGGCTTTAGGGACCTCCTCAAAGACCCCTTGGTTAGTCCTTGGGGATTCGTCTTTTACGTTTAACGCTTAAACCCCTCAAACTAAGCTCGAGACATCATTTTACAACCTCAAACCCCACAACACATTCAAAACTAAACTCGTTAGGCTCTAGTTTACCTACTAGTTTTTTGGGTCATTATAGCTCCGGTGGTACTTCTGATGACACTAAGGCTGGGAGAGCGAGCAAGAGAGAGCGCCAGCAGACTGAGGTGGCCCGGGGGGCATCCATAGTTGACAAGGAAATGAGATAGCAGCGGGCTGGGGAGATAGGTGTTGGAGCCTCTAGCAGTGTGAGCACTACTAATGGTGCAGTGAGAGTTGATGAAAGTACTACTGAGGTGCTGAGATGGTAGATGGGAGAGATACTAATGGTGTTCCACGTGTTTATCCAATGGGCTTCGGAAAACTGGACCCACCCGCTGTTAGAGTGGTTTTTGGCGCATATGTGCCACAGGTTTGCTTCACTCGATCCTTTAACTTTTAATTTTTGTGCATTGGGGACAATCAAACTTTATTTTTTTAGGGGTGGGGTAAACGAATTGTGAGTGATAGGGTGAAGTCTGAGTAAACCCAACTCATAATCCTTCTTACTGTGTTCTTTTCCCCCGAGAGATTATTTAATTTATGTTGAACTGACATGTTTAGGAATGTATGTGTTGGAGTAAGTAGAAAACTGAAAGCATGAAGAAATAAAAAAAGCATGAAAAAAATGATCCCTATCCAAAAATTTGAAATGTGCTAATTCGATAGTCTTGATGAGTTGAATGTGTTGGATCCCAATGTGACATGATAAGGAACCAATTTGACCTCATGACTTAAGCTAAAACTTGAACTGGGTAATCTGATAATCTGATAATGAAACAATGTGCCAAGAGTGTGTGAGAAAAAGTTAAATATTCAGACAGTTTGTGCCAATCTAGAACTGGCCCCGTTGGTCCTACTAAGATGATCTAGGCTAGAAGTTGGGAAGTGATCATAGGCACTTGTTCAAATTAGTCCACTTAAGCCTAAAAAGATCCAACCAAATGAAATCAATGTTCCCTTTGATCCAAAAGTTTGATCCTTGAATAGACCATTTCTTTTGATACACCTAACTCACCTTCCCTAAATTAATTGTCTTGGCCCCGTTCCCTCCTTGGACATGTGCACCTTGACTCAGGCCAAAAGACTATGTTGAAGGTGGCTAATTCAAAAGTTACCTTGATCTTGGCCCTGGTCCGACATCCAATATTGTGCACCTCAACTAATGCAAAATCCATAAGTTGAGGGTGGCTATGAAAGACAAAATCGGAAGAAAAAGGGTATGGAAAGAGTTTTGTGTTGAAAAGAGAAAAATAAAATATAGAAGAGGCTGTGACTTTGTGCAAAAGAAACAAAAACATAATAAATAAAAGTGCTGAAAAAATAAAGAAGAATAAAGTGAAAGAAAAAGAAGAAAGTAAAAAAAGTCGCAAAGTCAAAAGTCACATCCACATTGAAAAGAGTCAAGGGAAAGAAAGTAAAATGAAAGGATGTCAAAAATAGGTAAAATCCAATGTAATGTCAAGGAGGATAAAAAGTCACTAAGAAGTACCCAACTGTACCACACCTGACCCCTGAGACTACGTTACAAGCTAAACAAAGTCATGTAGTGATCCTAGCAACTAGTTTGGAGAGTCTAAGCATTGAAAATAAGGGCAAGCCTATGGTATTGAGCACTAACTGTACTTGAAGTCACTTCTGAGCATGAGTGTTGAATAAATTCTAAAACTCAGAATTCATATATTCTGTGTGAAAAGAATTTTGTTTGAAGTGGCACAATTTACATTGTCGAAAAGTTGGTGCCTTGGTAATTGTGAAAAGTGTATGTTCTAGTGTCTATTGGTTGATCTTTGTCATATCTTGATTAGCATGAGTTAGCTTTTTCAGTATAATAAAAAGGATTCACACTAAGAAGATGGAATGGGTTGAAATAGCCATGTGATTGTTGAGTTTGTATATTTGCTTCTACACAAGTGTCGTTTAGAGTATTAGTGTGTCGCTTGAGGACAAACAACATGTTTAAGTTAAGGGTATTGATATACTGAGAGTTTACGGTATTTTTGATACATTTCACTTAAGAGTTGTGTGTCTAGGGCCATTTTGTGTTGGAAATAATATTTTGTGTCATGTTTGCAGGAAATAGGCTATGACGCGATTGAATGAGATAAAAGCTGAAAAATCTACAGAAGTAGCCACCCACGAAGGGACCTATGGACCGTAGGTCCTCTGACGGTCCGTCGATGGTAGGAGTAGAAGGGAGCATGGGGAAGTCTGACCAAGTGTGGAACCACGAAGCAACCTAAGGATCGTAGGTTGATCTACGGGTCATCCTGCATGTCCCTAGAAGGTGTTCAGAGAGTTTAAATTCCAGTACCTGATGAAAATTCTAAGTGTGGAGCCACGGAAGAGGACCCACGGACCGTAGGTTAACCTACGGTCCATCCTGCACATCTGTCAGTGATGAACTGGGAGTTGAAGGTTCCAGCCTATGCAAAAAAATTCTAAGTGTGCACCAACGGAGGGGACCTACGGACCATAGATCGACCCACGATCCGTAGGTTAAGTTGTCGATCAAATTCGCGTCCAGAAATTTTATTTCTTTTTGTTTAGAACATGTTTTCCTATAAATATGGTATGTAAACTGCATTTTTTGGGGGTTAGACATTATTGTTTACTTTTAGTTCTTGATATTTTCTTGGGAATTAACTTGTTCTTCTCAAAACGTGAATTGTGTTCTTTCAAGCATTAGTAGCTAAATCCACAACTAGGGTTGTGTGAACCATGAGCAATTAACAACGTATGAATAATAACTAAGTAATTCTTGAATTGTGTTGATGCATGCATTGGTAATTCTTTCGCTTAGAAGTCTTTTTAACGAGTGCAGCGTTAGAACTCGCCTTGTTGCTACATGCCGGATCAACAGATATTTAGTGTGATACTATCTAATAATCTAATGCCAATTGGTGCGATGGTGAAAACTGAGCCATACATTGATGTGATGTCTAAGCTGAGGTAAGGGTAAGGGTTAGTAAATTATACACACGTAGCCAGACCAAGGTGCAGAGTGAAATTTCCTATTTGGAGGACCAATCACTTAGGGATACCTAACCTACCAACTTTGCATGTGATACACTAGGAAATGATTACTATTATTAGGATTACTACATTAAGAGCTTATGGGGAACACATACACCCCAGTTTCTCTCTCTAGTGATAACAACAAAGTTTGAATCATGCTCACTTGTTACTTAAACAACAATCAATTATTTGTTTCAAACCCCCCCCCCCTTTTTAATTACTTGTTTTGGAAATAGCTTGGCTAAACGAATATATTTGTGAGTTAAGTTTAAGTCTGAACCGTATTCCTCGTGGGATCGACCCCAACCTACAAGTTGGGTTCTTTATTTAACAATGATCATTTATACTTCTTTAGGGAGGTGTAATTTGAGAGTATCAATCGACTTTAACTAAGATTCATGGTCCTTACCTTGGCAAGTAGGACAATCCTTTTTTGGTGTGGGAGAAATCGGGGGATCATTTTATAGCTCTCATGGTCTCTATGTTGGTTAAGGCTAATCTCCCACATTAATAATGAACTAAGGTTACTTCAAAAAAGTATATCATATGTGTTCAAAGAGTTAAATGATGTTAGCTTGCATTGATCATGGTTTTATGATTTATGTTTTTTAACTCTCTTATATTATGTTTTAGCTTGGTCAATTGCATTTCATGAAATGAATTGTCCCTTTTAGCATGATTTAAATGTTTTATGCGTTGCTATCATACTTGGTACATTATTTTGTAGTAACGCATACTCTTGCCTACATTTCCCCAAATGTAGTGTCCGACAGTCAAGTTAATCAGTTTCGTGGCTAATGATTGATTTCAAGATTTCTGAACTTTGGTGAGTCCTCATGCTTCGAGGATAGATTTTCATTGTTTCTAGTTTCCTTATTGTATTTTAGTTTTGGATATGATGTATGGGCTAGGCCCAATTTCATTCTATTGTACTAGATGGCTATTGAGACAAGTGTTTTAGACTTCCGCTTTTCTTTATAATTTTTTTTATTGGACTTGGACTATTGTTTTACTCATATTGTTTATTTCTTATGATATGAAAGCTAAGTGGCTTGTATGGGGTTATCTGGGGTTCTATATGCCATGTTACATCTAGGGGGTACCCTGGGTCGTGACAAACTTGGTATTAGAACACAAGGTTTTGAATGGTCCTACGATGTCTCATAAGCCACGTAGAGCACAAGGTTTAGAATGGTCCAAGATGATTAGGAAACTCCACTTCTTTTATTACTCTAAAGTTGTAAAATAGAGTTTAAGTCTATAATGTCTCTCTCCTAATCCTTATCGTATGTTCTTCGGGATATGGCTACCCAAAGAGCTTATAATCGAAGGAATGTGAGGGAGAATTCGGAACAAGAAGTTCCTCCCCAAGCTCCTCAAGTTCCAGTCGATCCTTTGGCTGATCAATTGAGTAATGCGGAGTTTAGGGCTGCTTTTCAAGTGTTTGCTCAAGCCGTGGCAGCCCAAGCCAATAGGGAGGTTGCAGTTCTCGTGAACCCAAATGTGGGTACAATGGCTTTTAGAGTGAGGGAATTCACTAGGATGAATCCTCCGGAGTTTCATGATTCTAAAGTTGAAGAAGATCCTCAAGAGTTCATTGATGATGTCTATAAGGTTTTGATGATCATGGGAGTGATGTCAGTGGAAAAGGTATAGTTGGCCGCTTATCAAATAAAAGGTGTGGCTCAAATTTGGTATAACCAATGGAAATAAAGGAGACCGGAAGATGCAGGTCCTATTGATTGGGAGAAGTTTAAAGTAGTTTTTCTTCATAGGTTATTTCCCCTTGAGATGAGGAAAGCTGAGGTGCTTGAGTTCATCAACCTCCGACAAGGAAGTATGAGTGTGAGGGAATATGCTCTAAAATTCACACAATTGTCTAAGTACGCTCCAATGATGGTTGCCGATTCAAGGGCTAGGATGAGTAAGTTTGTTTTGGGTATGTTAGAAATTGTGGTTAAAGAGTGTCAAACCACCATGCTCATTAGTCACATGGACATCTCTCATATCATGGTTCATGCACAACAGATTGAGGAGGAGAAACTTAAGAAAAAGTCTAGGGAGGCAAACAGGGCTAAGACCGGTGATGGTAATTTCCCTAATGCAAGGTCCGATGGACATGGTTGTCCTAGATTTCGACAAAGGTTTTCTTATCAATGTTCCTCCCATGCTCCTCCTAAGTTCAACAAATATAGGGTGACTAACCCTAAGCCTGAAGGATTTAATAGTAGTGAATCTTCATTGCCCATGTCTACTTGTACTAGGAGTGGAAGAAAGCACGAGGGTAAGTGCCTAGCCAGCATGGATGGTTGCTTTAGTTGTGGTAAAACTGGTCACAAAATGAGAGATTTCTCAATGCTTGCGACTAAAGGAAGAGAGGGCAAGCAAGCTACTCCTAGTTGTTCGGGTCCTAATGCTCCAAAGCAAAATCGATTCTATGCACTTCAAAATTGTGGTGAACAAGAGGGTTCTCACGATGTGGTTATTGGTATGTTGAAAGTTTTCCAACTTGATGTTTATTCTTTACTTGGTCCCGGTGCTACCTTGTTTTTTGTTACACCATATGTGGCTATGAGGTTTGATGTTCTTCCAGATGTATTGTTAGAACCTTTTTCTATCTCTACTCCTGTTGGAGATTATATTGTGGCAAAGAGGGTCTATATAAAGTGTCTTATTTCCTTATCCCATAGAGCTACTCTTGTTGACCTAATAGAGCTTGATATGCTAGATTTTGGTGTTATTGTTGGTATGGATTGGCTGCACTCATATTATGCTTCTATTGATTGTAGAACTCGTGTAGTCAAGTTTCAATTCTCAAATGAACCGGTCCTAGAGTGGAAAGGGGGAATTTATATGCCTAAGGGTCAGTTTGTCTCTTATCTTAAATCTAGGAAAATGATTTCCAAGGGTTGGATTTACCATCTAGTTAGGGTGATGGATGTATATTCCGAAACCCCTACTCTCGAGTCAGTCCCCATTGTTAATGAGTTTCCAAAAGTGTTCTGAGATGATTTACCCAGTATTCCTCCCAAAAGGAAAATAGACTTCGGTATTGACCTTCTCCCAGATACGCAACCTATTTCTATTCCTCCTTACCGTATGGCTCTAGAAAAACTTAGGGATTTGAAATAACAATTAAAGGATTTGTTGGATAAGGGCTGACCAAGTATCGCTCCATGGGGTGCTCCAATTTTGTTTGTTAGAAAGAAAAATGGTTCTCTTCGTATGTGTATTGACTATCCTCAATTGATCAAGATGAATTTTAAGAATAAGTATACTCTCTCAAGGATATATGATTTATTTGACCAACTTCAATGAGAAAGTTATTTCTTAGAGATTGATCTTCGATTGGGTTACCACCAATTGAGGGTGAAAGAAGATGACATTTCGAAGATGGCTTTTCGAACTCGATATGGTCATTATGAGTTTTTGGTAATATCGTTTGGGTTGACAAATGCTCCGGTGGCATTTATGGATTTGATGAATAGGGTGGACAATACCTTGACATGTTTGTGCTTGTATTCATTGATGATATATTAATCTATTCAAGAAATGAGAATGAGCATATAGATCATTTGAGGATCGTGTTTCAAATTCTTAGGGACCAACAAATTTTTACAAAGTTAAGTAAATGTGAATTTTGGTTAAGGTTTGTAGCTTTTCTAGGTCACATTGTTTCAAGTAAGAGGTAGATCCTAAGAAGACGGATGTCGTCAAGAGTTGTCCTAGTGTCACAACCTAGGGCTACACCCTAGATGTAACATGGTGTACTTGACCCCGAAGGGGTCTCATACAACTCCTTAGAATATCATCACATAAGATAAAAGAAATGACGCAGAAATTTTAAAACTTTATCCATACAATCGAAATCTTTCATAAAAGAAAGCGGAAGTTTAACTTGTCTCAATTTGCCATCTAATACAATCTTTGAATCAAAAATAGGGTCACGACCCTTTCAACATAATCCAAAATATAAAATGACTAGAAAGAAACTACTAATGACTTATACGTCCTCAAATCTTAAGGACTCATCACAAGTTAGGAGAATAGTTGATCCAAGCTTGAACCAATAGAAGATCGCCTTAAGAACCGGAACCTACACTTTGTGAAAAATTTAGAAAATATGGGTTGGTACAAAAACTGCACCAAGTATGACAGCCATCATAAAAACCTTTAAAACATGCTAAAAAGGACATTTTAGTTGAAAAGCATGCATTTACCAAGTTTGAGAATCATCATGCACTTAAGTATAAAAAGCATAAGTCACATGCATATTCAACATATGAGTCATCATAGCATAATAGAACCATTTCATAAGTAACCCTAAGTTATACTTGTGCAATGTATAGATAAAGATCCCATAATCCCATCTACGCTAAGTACCACATTTAGATCACCATAATCATACTTACTATTCTTTATTCTCATCTTTAGTTAATACTCATAAACAAGGAAACCTTCACATTTACTAAGTCATATCAAGGAAAGAAACTCATAGCAACAATCCACATTAAACATTCATCATCCCAATTAGCCTTCATATCAACATACTTAGTAACATCATCATAAACATAGTCATTTCATAAGTCATTTATAACATTTTAGAAACACACCATAACTACTCTCAAAGCCTACTTGTGCAATGCATGGATGAAGTCCCATACCCCCACGCACACTTCATAGAACTTCTTGAGTAAACATAGTACATAACTCACAGTCTTGTTCATGGTGGGAATAAGCCTTAACCTACATAGACCATGTGAGAAAATCATGAAATCCGGTATCATGTTCCACACCGAAAAGAGTTGGTCTACTTTCCCAAGATAGAACTGGTAACATTTTAGCTTAGGTGGATCCACTAGCTAATAACCTATGTGGGCACATAGTTATTGGATAAGGAGGTTGTTATTAGGAACCCGACCATACATAGGAAGAGCTTCCACCTCACAATATCCACTTGGTGCTAAGCATTAAATTTCCATGGAGTAGTTAATTCTCTTTTAACATCATTACACATGAAAGGGATGCCATTGACCTACCGGTTCAAGGTACATCATTAGAATACCTGACTAAATTTTCATGAAAGGGTTACCCTTGGTCTACCGATTCAAGGTTCATCATTACAATAGTTCATTGACTCCTCATGGAAGGGGTACCAATTGTCTATCGATTCAAGACAAAGCCTTAGAATACTTCATTACTCATTCATGAAAGAGATGTCATTGGCCTACCAATTCAAGGTATATAAATCAAGATAACTTTAAATTACACATGAAGAGAATGCCCTTAGTCTACCAATTCAAGATATATCCATCAAGATAACTTTTAATTAAACATGAAGACTATGCCCTTAGCCTACCAATTCAAGGTATATTATTATATGAGGAAACCTTTTACCACATGTCATCATCCATCGTAGGTGTATAATTAAGAGTAGCCTTTAAACAATACCACAATTACATCTTAGTTATAATTACATTATTCTCAAAGTATTCATAAAGCATGTACATAACTATCATGACCATACAAAATTTTCCTAATTTTCCCTTCAAGGACCAGGGATTATAATTCACCAACGCATCTAAAAAATAACTACCTTAGACATGGATGATAACATAATTCAAGTAATCAATTCATAATATTCATAATTCTATAACTTTCTACCAGTATCAATCAATATCCACACTTGAAGATCCAACTTGAGAAATTAGGGTAATTTATGGATTCTTGAGGAATTCAGCTTAAAATCATATAAAATCATCAATATATCCATAAACAAACATAATTCAATCAATTAAAATGAATTTTAAAGTAATCCATGAGATTGAAGTAGAACCCTAACTTTTGGGTTTTCTAGTTTTAAAATTGGGGGTTTGGAGGGGCTCTATGGGTGAAGGCTACCCATAGATGAAAAGCTACCATACCTTATTGAAGATTCACCATGAAATTGAGGAGAAAATCTTGATTCTTAAACCCCATCTGCACATTTCTTCTTCTTCTTCCTTGGAATTCTGGAGAGAGTTTATTTTAGGGAAAAGTTGGTTATGGGTTTGGGGTCTTAGGATTTATGAGGTGGTTAATGATTTAAAAAGTCTTATATAAGTCTATTAAAATAATATAAAATGACCTCACATCAAACTAACTTAATTAGGAATTTACCTAAAGACCCTTACACTTGGCCGACTTGGACAAATTTGCAAGCACGACCCACGACCTAGGACCAACGGTCCATTAGTGGACTCACGTGGCATCCTGAAGGTCCGTGGGTTGGGATTCTGCAGCCTAAAAATTGGCCTTGACCCAATAGCCTCTCCCACAAGATATCGATTGACCTACACCCCATAGGTCCCATTCGTGGTTCACTTGCTTTAGGCAGTTTTGGGGTTAGGTTTTAGGGTCCTCCTCAAGGACCCTTGGTTGGTCCTTGGGTAGTCATACCTTGAAGTTTAACCCACAAAACCTTCATTCTATGTTTGAGAATTAAGTTTTACTACTCCAACACCTACAACAAGCTCTAATTAATCCTACTAGTTTTTGGGGTGTTACATTATCTCCCCCTTAGGAACATTCATCCTAGAATGATGATCTACACACCTTACGGAATTAAAGACTCAACACTAGCATCCCATCATGCGTGAAACATCAAATAATTCACAATTCAAAGAAAGTAGGAACTACATCTCAACTCCATCTCAATGCAACACAAGGAAATAGGAACTACATCTAACAACCCATTATGCATGAAAACTTCAACATTTCACAAATTCATTGGAGGAACTACCTTCTCCAACTCAAAGCATGGTCAACATAATATCATGAAACAAATTATACAATTACTCTCAAAAGTATACTAAAGCATGTTCGATAATTCATCTCATGAAGCATATAGGCAACTCATACTAAATGCACTGATACATGAGAGACATAAATCATGAGAACTCATTTTCTTTGATAACAGCAAGGTTAAGAAGATCACAAATAAAGAATTGAATATTAGAATGCGGAAGCACAAAGAAAAGAAACAAAAAAAACTAACTAAAGATATGGGAAATTCGAACGAAAGATCCACGAATTTCCAAGGATTAGATGTTCTAAGGTTGTGAAAAGATCCAAGTAACAACGTATAGATTTATGGAAGAAATCTAACGCCTTTACTTGAGAAAACGAATCAAAATGATAGATTCGGATCTTGACCGCTTTATGAGTAACTAAAGACAATAATTAGTATGTAGAAACTAATCACCTTCTAGAGAATACCAAAAATAAACGAAAGATATCACAAGAAAAAGTTACTTTATACCTTAAACTATGAAACTAGTAAAGATTTAAAGATAAATTCTCAAAGAACAAGTCACAAAGGTTCAAAGAACTCTCTCAAATATTATTAATATCAATCTCAATTGTCTTTAATCAATAAAAAAGGACCCCTATTTATAGGAAAAGGAGGAAAAATGTCCAAGACCCTAAAAAGACAATTACAAGGAATCCTACTCTAGAAAGGAAATAAAGTAACCTAACTAGGAACAAATTTAGTACTTCTAGGAAAGCATTAAATGGTACTTAGGAGACCATAAATAGACTAAGGAAAATATTAATAAACTATATATAAATAAATAAATAAGGTAAATCCCAACTAGGAAAAGAATCTTGACAATCTTGGAAAGTTTGACTAGTCTTCTCTCAAAACTTGGGCAGAAAGCAACTCTTGTTATGGCTGATTCTTGGACTTTTCTTGACCTTATTTGCACGAAATTGGACCTTAATATTCCTCATCTTGGGCTTGAATTTGGGCCACCAAATAATTGTAGCATTTGGACAATTCCTCTTCCTTGGGCTTGAGCTCTTCTTCCCCAATAAAACACCTTGGATCAGCTATTGAAGCCCATTGAGCTTATCATTCAAAATCCTTGGTTTGAGATCTTGTTATGGGCCTCGTTGGTGATAACAACAAGGTTAAGGAGATCACAAATAGAGAATTGAATATTAGAATGCAGAAGCACAAAGAAAAGAGAAAAAAAACTAAATAAAGATATGGGAAATTCGAAGGAAAGATCCACAAATTTCGAAGGATTAGATGTTCTAAGGTCTTCAAAAGATCTAAGTAACAATGTATAGATTTATGTAAGAAATCTAACGCCTTTAGTTGAGAAAACGAATCAAAATAATAGATTCGGATCTTGACCGCTTTATGAGTAACTAAAGACAATAATTAGTATGTAGAAACTAATCACCTTCTAAAGAATACCAAAAAGAAACCAAAGATATCACAAGAAGAAGTTACTTTATACCTTAAACTATGAAACTAGTAAAAGTTTAAAGATAAATTCTTAAAGAACAAGTCACAAAGGTTCAAAGAACTCTCTCAAATATTATTAATATCAATCTAAATTGTCTTTAATGAATAAAAAGGACCCCTATATATAGGAGAAGGGGGGAAAACATCCATGACTCTAAAAGACAATTACAAGGAATCCTACTCTAGAAAGGAAGTAAAGTAACCTAACTAGGAACAAATTTAGTACTTCTAGAAAAGCATTAAATGGTACTTAGGAGACCATAAATAGACTAAGGAAAATATTAATAACCTATATATAAATAAATAAATAAGGTAAATCCCAACTAGGAAAAGAATCTTGACAATCTTGGAAAGTTTGACTAGTCTTCTCTCAAAACTTGGGCAGAAAGAAACTTTTGTTGTGGCTGATTCTTGGACTCTTTTTGACCTTATTTGCATGAAATTGGCCCTTAAAATTGCTCATCTTGGGCTTGAATTTGGGCCACCAAATAATTGTAGCATTTGGACAATTCCTCTTCCTTGGGCTTGAGCTCTTCTTCCCCAATAAGACACATTTGGATCAGCGATTGAAGCCCATTGAGCTTATCATTGAACTCCTTGGTTTGAGATCTTGTTATGGGTCTCCTTGAAGTTTTTAAAGCTTCATCCTTGTCCTTCAATGGAGTAGTGCTTCCTTGGATGCTATCACTTGGAGTTTCTAAAGCTTCATCCTTGTCCTTCAATGGAGTAGAGCTTCCTTGGATGCTCTCATTCCCCTCTTCTTTAAGAGAATTTGTCCTCGAATTCAAATTTGCATCAAAATGCAAAAGATCATAAACATTAAAAGTAGCACTAACTTGGAACTCACCAGGAAGATCAAGTTTATAAGCATTGTCTTCAATCCTTTCAAGGACTTTGTATGACCCACTTCCTCTAGGATCTAGTAGTTTCTTACTTTTGGAAGGAAATCTTTCCATTCTCATATGCACCCAAACCAAGTCACCAGGTTTAAAAACAACATATTTTCTGCCCTTATTCCTTCGCAATGCAACTTCCTTATTCTTCTTTTCAATTGCAAGCCTTGTTTGTTCATGAATTTTCTTCATCATATCAGCCTTCTTCTTACTATCAAGATTAGCAAAATCATTAGTAGGCAAAGGGAATAAATCAAGGGGGGTAAGGGGGTTGAATCCATATACAACTTCAACTGCCTTAGAACTGACCACAAAACCTAAGAAAATTACACGATCCACACAAAAAGTACACTTTTTGGGATTAGCAAATAAGCGCTGATTTCTAAGAACTTCAAAAACTTGTTTTAAGTGCTCTAGGTGTTCATCCAGATTTTCAGAAAAGATCAAGATGTCATCAAAACACACCACAATAAATGTTCCATGGAAATCTTTAAAAACATGATTCATTAGACTCATAAAAGTGCTTGGTGCATTAGTTAAGTCAAAGGGCATAACTAACCACTCATAAAGTCCATATTTGGTCTTAAAAACAGTTTTCCATTCATCTCCAGGATTCATACGAATATGATGGTAACCACTCTTTAGATCAATTTTAGAAAATATTTTGGAACCATACAGTTAGTCCAACATGTCATCAAGACGAGGGATAGGATGGCGATACTTAACCGTTATCTTATTGATAGCTCGACAATCTACACACATCCTCCATGTTCCATCCTTTTTGGGAACCAATAGGGCTGGAACAGAGCATGGGCTCATACTCTCTCAAACAAATCCTTTTTCAAGCAATTCTTCTACTTGCCTTTGTAACTCTTTGGTCTCTTCAGGATTGCACCTATAGGCAGGCCTATTAGGAAGTTTAGACCCAAGCACAAAGTCTATTTAGTGCTCAATCCCTGTCAAAGGTGGCAATCCCTTTGGAGTATCATCAGGAAAAACATCTTCAAAATTCTGCAAAAGAGAAGAAACACTATTTGGCAAAGAAGGAGTTAGTTGTTCAAAATTGATCAATACTTCTTTGTAAGTAAGTAGTATTATAGGCAGCCCCTCTCTCCTAGCATTCAAACACTCTTTGGCTTTTTTATAAAGGCTGTTATTTTTCTTTTCCTTAGCCTCTTTCCTCTCACCAAAACATTTTAGTTTTTTACTCACACCCTCTTTTACCTCTTTACTTAGATCGCTGACCTCTCTCTCTTTCTCTCGGCCATCTCTTTTTTTTTCTATCTCTTGGCCTTTTTCTTTTCCCTCAAGCTCACTTTTTACCTCTCCCTTTTATTCTCCCATTGTTTCCCTCAATCGTTTTTGATCTTCAAACACTTGAGAAGGAGAAAATGGTGCAAGAGTATACTTTTTACCATTATGCAAAAGACTTTACCTATTCTTTCTCCCATGATGAATAGTAGTATCCCTATCATACTGCCAAGGTCAGCCAAGTAAAAAATGACATGCTTGCATTGGAACTACATCACAAAGAATTTCATCTTCATACCTACCAATATTGAATGAAATCATGTATTGTTTGTTTACTTTTACTTCTCCACAATCATTCAACCATTGGAGCCTATATGGGGTAGAGCGCTTCATGCATGCAATTCCTAATTTATCCACAAAGTATGAACTCACCACATTTGCACAACTTCCCCCATCAATAATCATAGAATAAGTCTTCCCTTTTATCCCACACCTAGTATGAAACAAATTCTCTCTCTACCCTTCATCAACACTACCCAAATTGATAGTCATAATTCTCCAAACCACCCCAATTATACCATCATTAAGCAGTTCCAAATCATCTTCCTCACTTACACCTTCTCCCTCTTCTTCTTCCCTCTCACTTTTTTCACTCTCATATTCTCCGTTCTCTCTAAGTAGGATGGTTGTTCTACTTGGACATTCATGCATCATATGCCCCCTTCCATGACATTTGTGACATTGAATAGAACTTGAAGGTTTAGAAGATTTAGGATTAAAGGTTTTACCTCCCTCCTCAACTTTACCTTTACCTCTATCATCTTGAGGTTTGGAAGGAGCTTTCCCCTCTTGAGTTGACTATGGCTTCTTAGAGATAGTGTTTGGTCGACTTCTCCATGAGTTATTTTGCCAATTTTTCTCAATTTGTTTTTCAACTTTAACAGACAAATCAACTAACTCATCTAAAGTTACATATTGTTGTATCTCTACTACATTAACTATTTCTGTATTTAAACCATTTAAAAATCTAGCTATTGTAGCATCTTCTTCCTCTATGCAGTTAGCTTGGATCATAGCCATAGCCATGCTTTTGAAGTACTCATCCACCGATATGGAGCCTTACTTCAAGTGTTGAAGGCGAGACTGTAAATTTCCTTGGAAACATGATGGAATAAATCGCTTCCTCATTACCCTCTTCATCTCTTCCCATGTAGCAATAGGAGGTGGTAGCTCCTCTTGCAATCTGTCCCTAGCATGTTTTTTCCACCAAGAAGCAGCATAATCAGAAAACTCAACAACAACAAGTTTAACTTTCTTACCCTCAGAGTAGTTATGGCAATCAAAGATGGCTTCAACTCGTCTCTCCCGATCAAGGTACAAGTCTGGATCCCTTGTCCCCTTGAAAGATGGCATCTTCATCTTTATACTATTTATATTATCATTTTCTACTCTACCTCTTTGTCCCCTCCTATCTCTTCTTTCTAGATTAAATTCAACATCAATATCATCATTATCATATTCAAGAATTACAAAAGGGATATGGGGTACATTCCTTCTAACTTGGGGTCTAACATTATTTGGGGGTACAACATCATTCTCCCTCCTAATTGCAGCTATGGTGTCATTCTGCTCGATAATCATATCCCTCATCTCTTGAAATTGAAGGGTCCATCTCTCAAATTGTTGGTGCATAGCTTGAAGGGTGAAGTTGTTCCTTCCTTTGACCTCGGCTTCTAAACGAGCCCTTTCCTCATCACCATCTGGATTAGACGTCTAAAAAAATGATCAAGTATCACACTTTTAATATGGCTTTTACCCTCTTTTAAACTCACCCACACTTGCCTTTTTCCACTCAAAATAACCTTTGAGCGAGAATACTTTGTAGATTTATAATTAACTTAAACCGTGTATCAAGTTCGTAGTAATAAAGTATGGAATCTTGGGGTACAAAAAGAAAGTAAAGAACTAGTCCTAGAACAAGTAGGATTTATTTGAAAGAAAACACGAATAAAAAGGGACTTATTTTAAAATTATAAGAACAAGAAAAAAAATTCCTCTTATTCTTAAAGATCTAGAATCCCCTCTTCTTGATACCTTCTTGCTTGGAAACAAATTAATGCAAAACTTGGAGAGAAAGTAATAAGATTTCTTGAATAGCAAGTAATAAGCTTTCTTGGGTACCAAGTAATCAAATTTCTTGGAGGACAAGTAATCAGGTTTCTTAGAGAACAGGTTATAACTATTTTTTGTTCACTCTACTGGAAATTAATTTTTTTTGTACACGCTACAGTATTTTTTTTTCACGATACAGTTTTTTTTTTGCTCTAATATAAGAAGAAATCCCAAGATTTATCAAAACCGAAATCTTGATAAAACCGCTTTGATACCACTTGATAACAACAAGGTTAAGGAAATCACAAATAAAGAATTGAATATTAGAATGCGAAAGCACAAAGAAAAGAAACAAAAAAAAACTAACTAAAGATATGGGAAATTCGAACGAAAGATCCACGAATTTCCAAGGATTAGATGTTCTAAGGTCTTCAAAAGATCCAAGTAACAACGTATATATTTATGGAAGAAATCTAACTCCTTTACTTGAGAAAACAAATCAAAACAATAGATTCAGATCTTGACCGCTTTATGAGTAACTAAAGGCAATAATTAGTATGTAGAAACTAATCACCTTCTAAAGAATACCAAAAATAAAACAAAGATATCACAAGAAGAAGTTACTTTATACCTTAAACTATGAAACTAGTAAAGGTTTAAAGATAAATTATCAAAGAACAAGTCACAAAGGTTCAAAAAACACTCTCAAATATTATTAATATCAATCTCAATTGTCTGTAATGAATAAAAAAGGACCCCTATGATAATAGCTAGGTTAAGGGAGATCACAAATAGAGAATTGAATATTAGAATGCGGAAACACAAAGAAAATAAACAAAATAAACTAACTAAAGATATGGGAAATTCGATGGGAAGATCCACAAATTTCCAAGGATTTGATGTTCTAAGGCCTTGAAAAGATCCAAGTAACAACGTATAGATTTATGGAAGAAATCTAACGACTTTACTTGAGAAAACGAATCAAAACGATAGATTCGGATCTTGACCACTTTATGAGTAACTAAAGACCATAATTAGTATGTAGAAACTAATCACCTTCTAAAGAATACCAAAAAGAAACCAAAGATATCACAAGAAGAAGTTACTTTATACCTTAAACTATGAAACTAGTAAAGGTTTAAAGATAAATTCTCAAAGAACAAGTCACAAAGGTTCAAAGAACTCTCTCAAATATTATTAATATCAATCTAAATTCTCTTTAATGAATAAAAAGGACCCCTATATATAGGAGAAGGGGTGAAAAACGTCGAAGACCCTAAAAGACAATTACAAGGAATCCTACTCTAGAAAGGAAATAAAGTAACCTAACCAAAAACAAATTTAGTACTTCTAGGAAAGCTATGGTACTTAGGAGACCATAAATAGAATAAGGAAAATATTAATAACCAATAAATAAATAAAGAAATAAGGTAAATCCCAACTAGAAAAAGAATCTTGACAATCTTGGAAAGTTTGACTAGTCTTCTCTCAAAACTTGGGCAGAAAGCAACTCTTGTTGTGGCTGATTCTTGGAATCTTCTTGACCTTATTTGCACGAAATTGGGCCATAAAATTCCTCATCGTGGGCTTGAATTTGGGCCACCAAATAATTGTAGCATTTGAACAATTCCTCTCCCTTGGGTTTGAGCTCTTCTTCCCCAATAAGATACCTTTGGATCAGCGATTGAAGCCCATTGAGCTTATCATTGAACTCCTTGGTTTGAGATCTTGTTATGGGCCTCCTTGGATTTTCTAAAGCTTCATCCTTGTCCTTCAATGGAGTAGAGCTTCCTTGGATGCTATCATTCCCCTCTTCTTGAAGTGAATTCGTCCTCGAATTCAAATCTGCATAAAAATGGGAAAGATCAAAAACATTAAAAGTAACACTAACTTGGAACTCACCAGGAAGATCAAGTTTATAAGCATTGTCTCCAATCCTTTCAAGGACTTTGTATGGCCCACTTCCTCTAGGATCTAGTTTGGTCTTTCTTTTGGAAGGAAATCTTTCCTTTCACATATACACCCAAACCAAGGCACCAGTTCAGAAACAACATATTTTCTGCCCTTATTCCTTCGCAATGCAACTTCCTTATTCTTCTTTTCAATTGCAAGCCTTGTTTGTTCATGAATTTTCTTCATCATATCAGCCTTCTTCTTACCATCAAGATTAGCAAAATCATTAGTAGGCAAATGCAATAAATCAAGGGGGGTAAGGGGGTTGGATCCATATACAACTTCAACTCCCTTAGAACTGAGCACAAAACCTAAGAAAATCACACGATCCAAACAGAAAGTACACTTTTTGAGATTAGCAAATAAGCGCTGATTTCTAAGAACTTCAAAAACTTGTTTTAAGTGCTCTAGGTGTTCATCCAGATTTTGAGAAAAGATCAAGATGTAATCAAAATACCCCACAATAAATTTTCCATGGAAATCTTTAAAAACATGATTCATTAGTCTCATAAAAGTGCTTGGTGCATTACTCAAGCCAAAGGGCATAACTAACCACTCATAGAGTCGATATTTGGTCTTAAAAGCAGTTTTCCATTCATCTCCAGGATTCATACGAATCTGATGGTAACCACTCTTTAGATAAATTTTAGAAAAGATTTTGGAACCACACAGTCGGTCCAACATGTCATCAAGACGAGGGATAGGATGGTGATACTTTACCGTTATCTTGTTGATGGCTCGACAATCTACACACATCCTCCATGTTCCATCCATTTTAGGGACCAGTAGGAATGGAACAGAGCATGGGCTCATACTCTCTCGAAGAAATCCCTTTTCAAGCAATTCTTCAACTTGCCTTTGTAATTCTTTGGTCTCTTCAGGATTGATCCTTTAGGCAGGCCTATTAGGAAGTTGAGACCCAAGCACAAAGTCTATTTGGTGCTCAATCCCTCTCAAAGGTGGAAATCCCTTTGGAGTGTCATCAGGAAAAACATCTTCAAAATTCTACAAAAGAGAAGAAACACTATTTGGCAAAGAAGGAGTTAGTTGTTCAAAATTAATCAATACTTCTTTGTAAGTAAGTAGTATTATGGGCAGCCCCTCTCTCCTAGCATTCAAACACTCTTTGGCTTTTATATAAAGACTCTCATTTTTCTTTTCCTTGGCCTCTTTCCTCTCACCAAAATATTTTATTTTTTTACTCACACCCTCTTTTACCTCTTTACTTAGATCGCTGCCCTCTCTCTTTTTCTCTGGGTCGTCTCTTTTTTTTTCTATCCCTTGGCCTTTTTCTTTTCCCTCAAGCTCACTTTTTACACTCTCATATTCTCCATTCTCTCTAAGTAGGATGGTTCTTCTACTTGGACATTCATGCATCATATGCTCCCTTCCATGACATTTGTGACATTGAATAGAACTTGAAGGTTTAGAAGATTTAGGATTAAAGGTTTTACGTCCCTCCTCAACCTTACCTTTACCTTTATCATCTTGAGGTTTGGAAGGAGCTTTCCCCTCTTGAGTTGACCATGGCTTCTTAGAGATAGTGTTTGGTCGACTTCTCCATGAGTTATTTTGCTGCTTTTTCTCAATTTGTTTTTCAACTTTAACAGACAAATTAACTAACTCATCTAAAGTTACATATTGTTGTATCTCTACTACATTAGCTATTTCTATATTTAAACCATTTAAAAAATCTAGCTATTGTAGCCTCTTCTTCCTCCATGCAGTTAGCTTGGATCATAGCCATATCCATGCTTTTGAAATACTCATCCACCAACATGGAGCCTTGCTTCAAGTGTTGAAGGCGAGACTATAGATCTCTTTGGAAATATGATGGAATAAATTGCTTCCTCAATACCCTCTTCATCTCTGCCCACGTAGCAATAGGTGGTAGCTCCTCTTGCAATCTGTCCCTAGTAAGCTTTTTTCCACCAAGAAGCAGCATAATCAGAAAACTCAACAACAACAAGTTTAACTTTCTTACCCTCAGAGTAGTTATGGCAATCAAAGATGGCTTCAACTCGTCTCTCCCAATCAAGGTACAAGTCTGGATCCCTTGTCCCCTTGAAAGATGGCATCTTCATCTTTATACTATTTATATTATCATCTTCTACTCTACCTCTTTGTCCCCTCCTTTCTCTTCTTTCTAGATTAAATTCAACATCAAAATCATCATTATCATATTCAGGATTTACAAAAGGGATATGGGGTACATTCCTTCTAACTTGGGGTCTAACATTATTTGGGGGTACAACATCATTGTCCCTCCTAATTGCAGCTATGGTGTCATTCTGCTCGACAATCATATCCCTCATCTCTTGAAATTGAAGGGTCCATCTCTCAAATTGCTGGTGCATTGCTTGAAGGGTGAAGTCGTTCCTTCCTTTGACCTCAGCTTCTAAACGAGCCCTTTCCTCATCACCACCTGAATTAGACATCTAAAAAAAAATAAATCAAGTATCACACTTTTAATATGGCTTTTACCCTCTTTTAAACTCACCCACACTTGCCTTTTTCCACTCAAAATAACCTTTGAACGAGAATACTTTGTAGATTTATAATTAAACCAAAATGTGTATCAAGTTCGTAGTAATAAAGTATGGAATCTTGGGGTACAAAAAGAAAGTGAAGAACTAGTCCTAGAACAAGTAGGATTTAGTTGAAACAAAACACAAATAAAAAGGAACTTATTTTAGAATTATAAGAACAAAAAAAAATTCCCTTATTCTTCAAGATCTAAAATCCCCTCTTCTTTTTACCTTCTTGCTTGGAAACAAATTAATGTAAAACTTGGAGAGCAAGTAATAAACTTTCTTGAATAGCAAGTAATAAGCTTTCTTGGGTACCAAGTAATCAAATTTCTTGGAGGACAAGTAATCAGATTTCTTAGAGAGCAAGTTATAACTTTTTTTTTGTTCACGCTACTATTCACACTCCTGTAAAAAAAAAATTCACGCTACAGTATTTTTTACGCTACTGTTCACGCTACAGTTTATTTTTTTTTTTGCTCTACTATAAGAAGAAATCCCAAGATTTATCAAGAACGGAATCTTGATAGAACCACTCTGATACCACTTGATAACAGCTAGGTTAAGGGAGATCACAAATAGAGAATTGAATATTAGAATGCGGAAGCACAAAGAAAAGAAACAAAATAAACTAACTAAAGATATAGGAAATTCGATAGAAAGATCCACAAATTTCCAAGGATTAGATGTTCTAAGGCCTTGAAAAGATCTAAGTAACAACGTATAGATTTGTGGAAGAAATCTAACGCCTTTACTTGAGAAAATGAATCAAAACGATAGATTCGGATCTTGACCGCTTTATGAGTAACTAAAGACCATAATTAGTATGTAGAAACTAATCACCTTCTAAAGAATACCAAAAAGAAACCAAAGATATCACAAGAAGAAGTTACTTTATACCTTAAACTATGAAACTAGTAAAGGTTTAAAGATAAATTCTCAAAGAACAAGTCACAAAGGTTCAAAGAACTCTCTCAAATATTATTAATATCAATCTAAATTCTTTTTAATGAATAAAAAGGACCCCTATATATAGGAGAAGGGGTGAAAAACGTCGAAGACCCTAAAAGACGATTACAAGGAATCCTACTCTAGAAAGGAAATAAAGTAACCTAACTAAATACAAATTTAGTACTTCTAGGAAAGCTATGGTACTTAGGAGACCATAAATAGAATAAGGAAAATATTAATAACCTATAAATAAATAAAGAAATAAGGTAAATCCCAACTAGGAAAAGAATTTTGACAATCTTGAAAAGTTTGACTAGTCTTCTCTCAAAACTTGGGCAGAAAGCAACTCTTGTTGTGGCTGATTCTTGGACTCTTCTTGACCTTATTTGCACGAAATTGGGCCTTAAAATTCCTCATCTTGGGCTTGAATTTGGGCCACCAAATAATTATAGCATTTGAACAATTCCTCTCCCTTGGGCTTGAGCTCTTCTTCCCCAATAAGATACCTTTGGATCAGCGATTGAAGCCCATTGAGCTTATCATTGAACTCCTTGGTTTGAGATCTTGTTATGGGCCTCCTTGGAGTTTCTAAAGCTTCATCCTTGTCCTTCAATGGAGTAGAGCTTCCTTGGATGCTATCACCCTATATATAGGAGAAGGGGGAAAAACGTCCAAGACCCTAAAAAGACAAATTACAAGGAATCCTACTCTAGAAAGGAAATAAAGTAACCTAACTAGGAACAAATTTAGTACTTCTAGGAAAGCATTAAATGGTACTTAGGAGACCATAAATAGACTAAGGAAAATATTAATAAGCTATATATTAATAAAGAAATAAGGTAAATCCCAACTAGGAAAAGAATCTTGACAATCTTGAAAAGTTTGACTAGTCTTCTCTCAAAACTTGGGCAGAAAGCAACTCTTGTTGTGGCTGATTCTTGGACTCTTTTTGACCTTATTTGCACAAAATTGGACCTTAAAATTCCTCATCTTGGTCTTGAATTTGGGCCACCAAATAATTGTAGCATTTGGACAATTCCTCTTCTTTGGGCTTGAGCTCCTCTTCCCCAATAAGACACCTTTGGATCAGCGATTGAAGTCCATTGAGCTTACATTGAACTCCTTGGTTTGAGATCTTGTTATGGGCCTCCTTGGAGTTTCTAAAGATTCATCCTTGTCCTTAAATGGAGTAGAGCTTCCTTGGATGCTATCATTCTTACTAAACATGAATTTCATGAAGAACATGCATAACATAAGGAGATCATGGAAACACATAAATCACGCATGACTCCAAATCATGAAACAAGTCACAAGGAACTCTTTGTCTCAAGTATAATAGGAATAGAAGAAAGATATGAAGATATTGAAACTCTTAACAATCTTGTTATCTAAACATACCATCTCCCCCTTGGGAGTAAATCCCTACTAAGGCTAACATCAAAGTCTAACAAATAGCATAGGGATCTTAATAAAACATTTACATCTATAAGGAACTATCAACATATCGGTGCCTTCATCCGGAAGGGCTCTTGAGTGCATAGAAGAGACCATGATTTGGTGGAATGGGAACCGGACAATTAAGAGAATCTTGCTTGGCCTCTCTTTCATTTGTTGTGACTGTAGGGCAATGTTTCACTTGATGATCACTCTTAACCACAGCAACCATCCGTACCGGCTAGGCACTTACCATGGTGCTTCTTTCTACATTTGGTTCAAGTAAGCTTAGGTAATGGAGACCCACTACCTTTCTCTTGGTTAAACCTAGGGGTGTTGGAAGGATCTTGACCAGAATACCTTTGTTTAAACTTAGGTCTACCTGGCCCATCAAACTTATCAGTAGAGAAATTCTCATCGACCGGTTCTAGCTCTTTTCAACTCTCTATTCTTTTTCTTGAGTTTTGACTCCTCCATTTGTTGGGCATACACTATAAGCCTATAGATATTCATGTCATGATAGAGAATTGTCGTACATCATTCTTCTTCAACTAAGTTGGACACACCCATCACAAACTTATTCATCTCATCTCTCAGATCAGCTACCATAGATTGAGCATACTTGGATAGTTGGGCAAATTTCAAGGCATACTCGTTAGTACTCATGCTACCTTGCCTAAGTTTTATGAATTCTTCTACCTTAGCTTCCCTCAACTCTCGAGGAAAGAACCTATCAAGAAATGCTTTCTTAAACACCTCCGAATATATGGGACCCACTTCTACAGGCCTATTTTTCTTCCATTGAGTATACCTAACTTTAGAAACCTCCTTCAATTGATAAGCAGATAGCTCTGCTTTTTCTACCGAAGTCACACTCATGGCATCAAGTATTTTATAGATCTCTTCCATTAATTTTTCAGGATCCTCTCCCACTTTGGAACCAAGAAACACGAAGGGTTCATTCTAACAAAATCCCTCAATCTAGAAGCCATGGAATTCATATTAGGGTTGATCAGAGCTACCACTTCTCCATTGGCTTGAGCCGTCATAGCTTGGGCCAACATTTGGATGGTAGACCTAAACTCTGCATGGGTCACATTCTCAACTACGAGATCAACCGGAGCTTGGTTAACTTGAGGAGCTTGATTACCTCGAGGAGCTTCTTCATTCACATTGTCACCCTCCATTCTTCTTGTGTTAGCCCTTCGTGTATTCATTTCCTGAAGATACAAGAGAAGCGTTAGGAGAGGGACTTTATAGAGCTATACTCTATGGCACAACTTAAGAGTAATGAAAGAAGTGTAGCTTCCTATCATCTAATAGCCTCTTATTCATAAATGTGGCGTGCTTCACACTACGAATAAGACTCTATTAGACGTGGCTTATGAGACATCATCCTAGAATCATTCTAAACCTTGTGCTTTGATACCAAGTTTGTCACAACCCAGAGGTACACCCTAGATGTAACATGGAGAAGTTGACCCCAAAGGGGTCTCATACAAGCCCTTAGCATATCATCACATAAGATAAAAGAAATGATGCAAAAAATTTAAAACTTTATCCATACAATCGAAATCTTTCATAAAAACAAGCGAAAATCTAACTTGTCTCCATTAGCCTTCTAATATAATCTTTGAATAAAAAATAGGGTCACAGCCCTTTCAACATAATCCAAAACATAAAATGACTAGAAAGAAACCAGTAATGACTAATACGTCCTCGAATATTGAACTGGAACCTACACTTTTTGAAAAATGTAGAAAATATGGGTTAGTACAAAATTGCACTAAGTATGATATCCATGCATAAAAATCTTTAAAACATGCTAAAAGTACATTTTAGTTGAAAAGCATGCATTTACCAAGTTTGAAAATTATCATGCACTTAAGCATTAAATTTCCATGGAGTAGTTAATTCTCTTTTAACATCATTACACATGACATGGGTGCAATAAGCCTACCGGTTCAAGGTACATCATTATAATAGCTAATTGAATCCTCAAGAAAGGGGTACCCTTGGTCTACCGATTTAAGGTTCATCATTACAATAGTTCATTGACTCCTCATGTAAGGGGTATCATTGGTCTACCGATTCAAGACAAGCTTTAGAATACTTCATTAGTCATTAAGGAAAGGGATGTCATTGGCCTACCGATTCACGGTATATAAATTAAGATAACTTTTAATTACAAATGAAGAGGATGCCCTTAGCCTACCAATTCAAGGTATATCCATCAACATAACTTTTAATTACATATGAAGAGGATGCCCTTAGCTTACCAATTCAAGGTATATTATTATATGGGGAAACTTTTCACCAAATGTCATCATCAATCCTAGGTGTATAATTGAGAGTAGCCTTTCAACAGCACCACAATTACATTTTAGTTATAATCACGTTACTCTCAAAGTATTCATAAAGCATGTACATAACTATCATGATCAGACAAAATTCTCCTAATTCGCCCTTCAAGGACCATGGATCATAATTCACCAACACATCTAGAATAACTACCTTATACATGTATGATGACATAATTCAAGTAATAAATTCATAATATTCATAATTCTATAAGTTTTTACTAGTATCAATCAATACCCACACTTTAAGATCCAACTTGAGAAATTGGGGTAGTTCATGGATTCTTGAAGAATTTAACTTAAAATCATATAAAAATCATCAAAATATCTATAACCAAACATAATTCAATCAATTAAAACAAATTTTAAAGGAATCCATGAGATTGAAGTAGAACCCAAACTTTTAGGTTTTCTAGTTTTGAAATTGGGGGTTTTGGAGGGGCTCTATGGGTGAAGGCTACCCAAATATGAAAACATAGCATAAATTATTGAAGATTCACCATGAAATTGAGGAGAAAATCTTGATTATTCAACCCTATATTCACCTTTCTTCTTCTTCTTCCTTTGAATTCTAGAGAGAGTTTATTTTGGGGAAAAGTTGGTTATGGGTTTGGGGTCTTGGGATTTATGAGGTGTATGAGATGGTTAATGACTTAAAAAGCCTTATATAAGTCTATTAAAACAATATAAAATGACCTCACATCAAACTAACTTAATTAGGAATTTACTTAAAGACCCCTACATTTGGCCGACTTGGATAGATTTGTAGGCACGACCCACGACCTAGGAACCACGGTCCATGAGTAGACTCATGTGGCGTCCTACAGGTCTGTGGGTTGGGGTTCTGCAGCATAAAAATTGTGCTTGACCCACAAGGTGTAGCCCCGTAGGTCCAATCCGCGGTACACTTGCTTTGGGCAGTTTTGGGGTTAGGCTTTAAGGTCCTCCTCAAGGACCCTTGGTTGGTCCTTGGGGACTCGTACTTGACATTTAACCCTCAACCACTTCATTCTAAGTTCGAGAAACAATTTTTATGACTTTTAACACCTACGACAAGCTCTAGTTAAGCCTACTAGTTTCTGGTGTGTTACACCTAGACCTCTAACTCCTTTTGATATTAGAAGCTTCTTTGGTTTAGCCAGTTACTATAGAAGGTTTGTTGGTGGATTCTCTTCGATTGTCTCTCCTTTGAAGACTTTGATTCAAAAGAAGGCTAAGTTCATATGGTCCAAATTATGTGAAAAGAGTTTCCAAGAGTTGGAAGATAGACTTACTTCCGCTCCGGTATTGACTTTACCAAAAGGGACGGATGGCTTTGTTGTTTATTGTGGTACCTCAATAATTGGGCTAGGATGTGTGCTTATGCAAAATGGGAAAGTTATTCTCTATGCCTCAAGGCAACTTAAAATTCATGAGAAGAATTATTCTACTCACGACCTTGAATTATTGGCGGTTATTTTTATCTTAAAGATTTGGAGGCATTATTTGTATGGTGTTCATGTAGATGTGTTTACCGACTATAAGAGCTTGAAATATGTGTTCAATCAAAAAGATCTAAATCTATTCCAACGAAGGTGGCTTGAACAATTGAAAGATTATGATTTGAGTGTTCGCTATTATCTTTGCCAATGAAGGTGGCTTGAACAATTGAAAGATTATGACCTGAGTGTTCTCTATCACCCTGGTAAAGCTAATGTAGTGGTGGATGCACTAAGTTAGTTATCTATGGGTGTTGTTGCTCATAATAAAAAATAAAAGTAAGAGTTGTGATTTAACGTATCAACCACACCTCATCCGATACTAGGTGTAGATGGTCGTTAAGAAGTAAAAACCCAACAAAAGAGTTGGAGTCGATCCCACAGAGAGTAGTTCTATTTTGAATTCAAATGTGAAGTTATAGTGGTGACTGTTGCAGCTGAAGGAATAAACGTTTTCGAAAACTATGGACCCAATTAGAAGAGTAATCACAATTTTAAGGTGAGCGGTTTTAAACTAGTGAAGAACTCCAACAATTAACTAGGAAAAACCAAATAAGGAAAAGATGCTTGGGGGATTGACTATCCAATTGACAAGTTCAACTCAATGGGTGCAAATCATTAACCAAAAATGTTAATTGTTCATGGGTAGAATGGACTTTAAGTAGGGAACTTTTCTCTCAAACAATTACCTTGTTTCCACTGATTTCTATCGAACCTTAATGCCCTCCATACACAGACCATCCCACAATCTCACCACATCCACTTTCTCGAGCTGGACACATAGGATGAATCTTGGGTTTCACTTTGTCAAGCTGAAACTGTCATGACCCACTAGCTATGAGTGCTAAGTTATCACCTTAGCTCTACACCTCTCTCTCAAGAAAGCAGAAAACCCTGAACTATATTGAAATAAACATACAATATACAGCAATAACTCATACCCACTTCAAATTAACACCAAAATCGATAATAACTAACACCCATTAAGTCAAACGTAGAAATTGGTTACATTATCAAACCCCCAAGATTGGGGTTTTATCCAATCATTGTAAAAGAAAGAAATTAAATACTTACCACATGCTCCATGGCTGGGTATTTGAAAATCGGAATTCTAAGATGAATAATATCTTTTCTATTACAATACCCAATTGAAATCTATTGCCAAAATTCCGTAAAATCAACAAAAGTAGTGTTTTTGCTCGCTCTATTTCGTTCCTCATATTAACTAAATGCTTTCTATCTCTTCAAAAAATCAATTTATACTAATCTGGGGTGTGGCTTCTTGGGGCCAATTGGTGAGGAAAGTCGGGCTTCACCAACCATTCGCTAACTCGCCGATCGTCCTTTCCTCTCGCCTTCTGTCTTCACATTTTCCTCGTTCAAACACTGTAATTTTAGGCGATCCAGATTGGGATCGCCAATCTTTTCTGTTTACGCCTTTTATTCTTTTAGCTGACCAGTCTGAATTCACCTTGATCTCAATCAATACTTTCGGCGACATGGTCGTCCTTTGCCGATGCAGTCAACGAATTACCGATAGGGAATACAGTTCGCCTAAGTTCTTCTTGTTGCAAGCTCAATGTTCAGTAAATTTAGGCGATCCAAGAGTGACTTTGTGATTCGCCAAGTTCTCTTTGCAATCATCAGGCTTGTTTTTATCTCTCTTGTTCAACTTGTCTTGTCCTTCTTGCCTATTAATGTCCTAGCTTTGTTCCTCAACCTATATACCTAGAAATCAAGGATTTTTCATCAGTTCATGGCATAAGGTTAGCATTTGAGGACACTAAACCTATATAAATAAAGACCTAAATGAGTCCAAATCTCGGACTCATCAACACCCCCAACTTAAACTTTTGCTTGTCCTTAAGTAAAACTCAAGTTCAGCAGTTCAAAAAAGGTGTCTCAAACAGTGCTACAAATGACTCAACATGAATGCACACAACAAGACTCAACTACTCATGAAATGATCAATTGTGCACTCAAAGATTCAAGTTGTGACTTCACCATTACCAAAGATGCTCAAGCTCACAATACTCGCTTCAAATGCAAGTTTAAGCTCAACAAAGGTACTCAATTGCCTCACAACGAATATGATTCCTTAATCACACGAAGTTCTTCAACAATTCTAAGTTCCAGAATCATATACGACTCTCGCACTCACAATGATGAATACATACATGACTTTACCCATAGGTGTTCCCTTATTTTCCAATCACATTTGTTTCAACTCACTCAAGATCAAAATGGTCTTTTCAAGGCTTGTAACGGGGTTGAGTGTAAAGGTATAATCATTTAGGCTCAGTGGCTGCTACCCTCATGAAATGTTGTTTGAACATCACTTTCTTCATTTTCTTCAACATTTTACTTATACTCATAATTCACCTCATTATTCAACTTTCAATGGACTACCGGACACCCCATTTCTTTTGCACTTTCACAACTTTTTCATTCTTTTTCTTTTGTTTTCTTCTTGTTTTTTTTTTTTATAGTGGATGTGTTCTATCTTTTTCAAGGCCATTGTTCAAATGGCAATTTTTCACACTTCTTGACATGCCTTCTCTATTCACACCCCCCCCCCCCCCCAACTTAGGCTTGTGGCCCAAATTGGCAATTCAAACAAACCACACAATTGTTCAAGTTTCTTCCAAGAAAAGGATAAGGCTCAAAGGGGTTCAATCAAGGTTCACACATCTCACAAGTTTGTCCACAAAAAGGGGTATAATGTCAAATTGTTTCACTCATCAAAATTGTTCCCTAAGATCATTTCAAGAGCTTGCATTACTTATTCAACCGGACCAACGGGGTAAATTCTAGGTGTCATCACACACAATGTTCAAGGTAAGCTCATCACACAAGGCATTGGCACCAATATGAAACGAGACTCATTTGAGCTACTGTGCAATGTTCATCACAAGAGACTCCATTTGATAAGCATCTAGTCACAACGAGATGAAAAAAAATCCACATATCATCTGTGCAACTTAATTTGGCCTCATTGTAGCTACGCATTCATTTTGTTTGATTAAGAGCACTATTCGAGCCATCAGCATTGATCACAACCGATACTCGAATCACTCACTAGAGAACAAAAGACTTAATAACCATACTCCTACCACCCCCAAAAAAAGCAGCCACCATAGTCCTCAATGTGAATAGAGAACAAACAATAACAAAGGTAAAATTAAACTACTGCACTTAAACAAATAGAGTAGGGTGACAAGGAATCTTCAGTAGCTGCCCATTCGGTGAAAGCTTGCTGGAGTCACCAAACTGTTTGGCGACTTGCCGAATGTTCTGATGCTCACTGAATTTTCCAATATGCAGCCAGTCCATTTTGGGTAGAAAGGAGAACAAGAGCGAGTATGCCAAATGACTTCTGCGCATTGCCTAATGGATCTAAGACCTCACCGACTGCTCCAAGACTCTGAGATATCAGGGCTAATGCAAAAAGGCGGTGAAAGTCGGGTTACCCAATCACTTTGGCGTGTCACCGAGTGGTGTAGGTACCCAGCCTAATATTCCAGCATCTCAGCCCACTGTTGATGCCAATTAGGCTATCAACTTTGTGATCACCGACACGACTTGACGATCCTCCGATGAAATTTTAACCTTGCAAAATCGCCTACACCTACACATTCAGCACACATTATTCAAAATACTAACACTTGGGTTGCCTCCCAAGAAGCGCCTTATTTAACGTCGTAGCATGACATGGAAATGATCTCAAGCATCTTCCAGATACACCACTTCAATCGCAGAAATTTCCTGGCATTCTCCAAAATATAACTTCAAGCCACCTTGAAAGCATTGCCTTCTTTACCTTTGACTTCAATAGCACCATTTGTGAACACCTGTGTTACTCTAAATTGACCTGACCATTTGGATTTGAGCTTTCCCAGAAAAGTCTTAGTCGAGAATTATACAGCAACACCCAATCTCCAACTCGGAATTCCCTCTTAAGGATTCTAGAATCATGCCACTTCTTCATCTTTTCTTTGTAGAGAACTGAACTTTCATAAGCCTTGAACCTGAATTCATCCAATTCATTGAGTTGATCTACTCTTACTTTTGAAGTCTTTTCCCATTCCAGATTTAGAGCCTTTAATGCCCATAATGCTTTGTGTTCCAATTCAACCAGTAAATGGCAAGATTTCTCGAAGACTAGTTAATATGGGGACATATCGGTTGGTGTCTTATAGGCGGTGTGATATTCCCACAAAGCATCATCTATTTTTCAAGACCAATCAGTCCTATTTGCATTTACGATCTTGGCCAAGATACTCTTGATCACCCAATTTGAAACTTCCACTTGGCAACTCGTTTGAGGATGATACGAAATTTCTACTTTATGTCTCACCCATATTTGCTCAATGCGGACCAAAAAGCCTATTGCAAAAATGGGATCCCCCCATCACTAATAATAGCCCAAAGAGTGCCGAACCTGGCAAAGATGTAGCATTTTAGGAACTGAACAACACTTCTCCCTTCATTGTTTGGTAGTGCGACAGCCTCTACCCATTTAGAAACATAATCTACTGCCATCAAAATGTACTTATTACCAAATGAGCTCACAAATGGACCCATGAAATCTATTCCCCAAACATCAACTAACGCAACCTCCAGAATAGGCGTGAGAGGCAACTCATGTCTTCTGGATACTCCACCTTATTTTTGACATTGAGTGCACTTCTTAACAAACTCATAAGCATCTTTGTAAAGGGATGGCCAATAATAACCACTTTGAAGAATTTTAGCAGTCGTGCGCACCCCACCATGATTACCACCAATCGGTGAAGCATGACAAGCATGGAGAATTTCGTTGCATTCCTCCTCCGACACACATCTCCTGATGATATGGTCTACACACTCAATGAATAAGTATGGTTCATCCCAAAAGTATTTCTTGACATTGAACAAAAACCTCTTTTGTTAATAGAAGTCAAATTCCTCCGGCATCAATCCACACACTACATAGTTAGCAAAATCAGCATACCAAGTACTTTGTTGAAGAGTTACCGTAAATACTTGTTCATCGGGAAAGGCATCATTGATATCTACCTTGATCTCGTCATTTTCCTTGCCTTCTAACCCTGATAGGTGGTTAGCCACTTGGTTTTCACAACCTCTTCTGTTTTGACTTCAAAGTCAAATTCTTGCAATAGCAGCACCTTCCTTATTAATCTTGGCTTGGCATCTTTCTTTGCCAGTAGATACTGAAGAGCAGCATGGTCGGTATGAATAACCACTTTGGTACCTTGCAAGTATGAACAAAAATTTTCAAATGCATATACCACTGCAAGTAATTCTTGCTCTGTAACTGTATAGTTATGCTGAGCACCATTTAGAGTTTTTCTGGCATAGTAAGTTGGGTGGAATAGCTTATTGCATTTTTCCCCAACACAAAACCTAGTGCTGTACTGCTTGCATCACACATCACCTCGAAAGGTGTTAACCAATCTGTACTAATGATGACCGGAGTGGAAATCAATTTCTCTTTCAAGCACTTAAAGGCTATCATACAAGTATCATCAAAATTGAATTTTACTTCCTTCTTCAAAAGTTTGCACAAAGGATGTGCAATTTTTGAAAAGTCTTTGATGAACCTCCGGTAAAAGTGCATGCCCTAAGAAACTCTGAATGCCCTTCACCAAAATTGGTGGTGTTAACTTCTCAATGACTTCAATTTTTGCTTTATCAACTTCCGGCCCTTGTTGGGACACTTTGTGACCAAGTACTACACCTTCCCTGACAATGAAGTGACACTTCTCCCAATTGAGAACCAAATTTGTCTCAACACATCTCTGAAGGACCTGCCCCAAGAGTGCCAAACATGCTTCGAAAGTATCACCAACAACCGAGAAGTCATCCATGAAGACTTCCATTGAATCCTCTACCATATCAGCGAAAATAGATAGCATACAACGCTGAAATATTGCTGGAGCATTACAAAACCCAAATGGCATTCATTTGAAGGAAAACGTTCCGTACGGACAAGTGAAAGTGGTTTTCTCTTGGTCTTCTGGAGCAATAGAGATTTGATTATATCCGGAGTACCCATCCAAAAAGCAATACCATCTTCTTTTTGAAATCTGATCAAGCATTTCATCCATAAAGGGCACGGGAAAGTGATCTTTTTTGGTCCACGAGTTCAATTTCTGGTAATCCATGCATACTCGCCATCCGATCACCGGTCTCATAGAAATAAGCTCTCCCTTGTAATTTGGGACTACCGTGATGCCTTCATTTTTTTGGTACACATTGGACTGGACTCACCCACTTACTATCCCCAATAGGTAAATCACCGTTGCATCCAACCACATTACTATCCCCTTTTTCACCACTTCTTGCATTGGTGGGTTCAATATCCTTTGATGCTCAACACTCAGCTTACATTCGCTATCAAGCTAAATTTTATGAGTGCAAATGCCGGGTGGAATGCCCTGAATGTCTGCGATTGTTCATCTAATGGCTTTGATGTATCTTCTCAATACTTCAAGTAGTAACTTTACTTGCCATTCAAGCAAGTCAGCAGCAATAATTGTGGGTAAGGTGTTATTCACCCCCCAAGAATGCATATCAAAGATGGGAGGGGAGCACTTTGTACTCAAGCTTTGGTGGTTCCTCCGTTGATGGCTTTGCGGGAGGATTTTCCCAATTTTTCAGATCAATATCCAACTTTAATGGAGTCTTTTAATCTACTACCTCATCATAACCTTGGACTTTCAACTAATCATAGTTTGCAAGTACCACTTCAAGTGGCTGACTCATGCACATCAAATGGCTAACACTAGCCACAGCTTCATCAATTACATCAATAGTCGAAACCACATGAATATCACTAGGGTGCTTCATAGATTTGCTCACATTAAAGGTTACTTCATCCTTATTCACTCAGAACTTCAACTATACACTTTCAACATCCACTAATGCTCTCCTAGTTGCTAAGAAAGGCGTTCCTAAAATAAATCTCGCAATCAAGGATGACAAAGTCGGCCGAAAAAATGAATTGGTCAACTTCTACCAAGATATCATAGAGTATTCCCATAGGGTTCTTGATAGATTGATCCGCCATCAAAAGCCTCATTGTTGTGGAGTTCGGTTCACCCAATCCAAGTTGCTTATAGATTGTATATGGCATTAGGTTTATATTTACTCCTAAATCACATAGGGCCTTGGCGAATTGGATCATACCAATAGTACAAGGAATGGTGAAGGCTCCAGGATCTTTCTTTAATTGTTTCAAAGTCCAAGCTTCTTTTATTTGTGACTAATTCCTTCATAAACTTGGCATAACCCGGCATCTCCAACACTGCCGCCACTAGAGGGAGATTAATCGATAATGTCTTAAACACTGATAAGGACTTCTTGAACTTTTCATCCTCATTTTTCTTCTTGAGACGTTGTGGAAACGGAGGAGTTATTTTGGGATGAGGTTGCACCACTTTCGACATTGGGGGGCTTTTTGTTGCATATATTTGTAACTCTTTGGCAACACTTTGTTGGATGGGTGTCTCTTCTTCCTCAACACCCTTGTCTTCTTCATGATCTTGCTCTTTATCATGACCTTTCATATCACCTACCGCTACTTTTCCACTACGCGTAACCAAAGCCAGACCTGTATCACCATTTCCCCCTATCATTTTTGGTTCCAATTGTGCTAAAAGTAAACTCAATTGACCTTCAAGTAGCTTGATTGCATCAGCATGAGAGTTCACACTATTGTTTAATGACGAGAAATAAGTTTTCATCCCTTTTAGCAAATCATCTTGTCATGACCCAAGGCTACCCCCTAGATGTGACACAGTGTACAAGACTTTGAAAAGTCTCACACAAGCCTTATAGCATATCATGACATAAGAACATAAGGGAAAATGCGGAAAATTAAAAAAAATTCTTAACAATCGAAGTCTTTTTATAAAATGAGAGAGTATATAACACCATGTCTCAAACCATCTGTAATACTTGGATTAAAACTCTTGAATACAATCTCAGGGACATTGCCCTTACATAAGTCTAAAACATAAAATAAAGACATAAAGGTCAAATGGTCAAGCCCTCGAATACTATGAGGACTCACCAATCTTTTTCTTCTTGATCTACTATGGTCCTAGCCACGAGCGTAGAATCAGATATCTCCAAACCCTACACTTATAGAAATGTCGAAATAAGGGTTAGCACAAAAATGTACTAAGTATGAAAGCCATGCATAAAATCCTTAAAACATGCAAAAAGGAACATTTCAGTTGAAAACATGTTATATGCCACTTTTGAACATCATCTTTGAAATAGTTGGAGAATGTAGCTCATAAGACAAATCATGTACAATTCATCATAGCATAAAGGATATCATCAAAATCACAAGCATAGTCTCCAACATAAACATAAGGCATACTCCAATCTTCACAAGACATAGTTCACATACATAATTACATACCAAGATCATCTCATCATAATAGAATTATCACATAAGCAACCCTAAGCTATACTTTTGCAATGCATAGATAGGATCTCATAATCCCATCTATACTAAGTATCACTTTTAGGCCACCATAATCATGCATAGCATACCTTGACCTTATCCATAGCCAACACTCATAGACAAGGAGATATTCATGTTCATAACTTGTAATAAGTAAAGTCACTCATAGCAATAATCTATATCATGCATACATAAATTCATATATCTTCATAGCATAAGGAAACCACACCATATCCCCTTTATAAGTCTACTTGTGCAATGTATAAGTGAAGTCCCATACCCCTACTCACACTAATTAAGACTCATTAAGAAGTTATAAGTATAGTTCATGTTCATAATTCACATAAAGCACACCTTAACTCATAATCATCATGTCATAAGAGAAACATAGCGATAGCATCCAAGGAAACTCTACTCCATTGAAGGGCAAGGATGAAGCTTTAGAAACTCCAAGGAGGCCCATAACAAGATCTCAAGCCAAGGAGTTCAATGATAAGCTCAATGGGCTTCAATCGCTGATCCAAATGTGTCTTATTGGGGAAGAAGAGCTCAAGCCCAAGGAAGAGGAATTGTCCAAATGCTACAATTATTTGGTGACCCAAATTCAATCCCAAGATGAGGAATTTTAAGGGCCAATTTCATGCAAATAAGGTCAAGAAGAGTCCAAGAATCAGCCACAACAAAAGTTGCTTTCTGCCCAAGTTTTGAGAGAAGACTAGTCAAACTTTCCAAGATTGTCAAGATTCTTTTCCTAGTTGGGATTTACCTTATTTCTTTATTTATATATAGGTTATTAATATTTTCCTTAGTCTATTTATGGTCTCCTAAGTACCATTTAATGCTTTCCTAGAAGTACTAAATTTGTTCCTAGTTAGGTTACTTCATTTCCTTTCTAGAGTAGGATTCCTTGTAATTGTCTTTTTAGGATTTGGCTGACCTTTTACCTTCTTATAAGGGGTCTTGGACGTTTTTCCCCCTTCTCCTATATATAGGGGTCCTTTTTATTCATTAAAGACAATTTAGATTGATATTAATAATATTTGAGAGAGTTCTTTGAACCTTTGTGACTTGTTCTTTGAGAAGTTATCTTTAAACCTTTACTAGTTTCATAATTTAAGGTATAAAGTAACTTCTTCTTGTGATATCTTTGGTTTCTTTTTGGTATTCTCTAGAAGGTGATTAGTTTCTATATACTAATTATTGTCTTTAGTTACTCATAAAGCGGTCAAGATCCGAATCTATCGTTTTGATTCGTTTTCTCAAGTAAAGGTTTAGATTTCATCCATAAATCTATACGTTGTTACTTGGATCTTTTCAAGACCTTAGAACATCTAATCCTTGGAAATTTGTAGATCTTTCCTTCCAATCTCCCATATCTTTAGTTAGTTTTTTTGTTTCTTTTCTTTGTGCTTCCACATTCTAATATTCAATTCTCTATTTCTGATCTCCTTAACCCTGTTATTATCAAGTGATATCAGAGTGGTTCTATCAAGATTTTGTTCTTGATAAATCTTGGGATTTCTTCTTATATTAGAGAAAAAAGAAAAAAAACTGTAACGTGAACAGTAGCTTTTAAAAAAATAATGTGGCGTGAATAGTAGCGTGAACCAAAAAAAATTACAGTAGCGTGATCAAAAAAAAGTTATAACTTGCTCTCTAAGAAATTTGATTACTTGTCCTCCAAGAAATTTGATTACTTGGTACCCAAGAAAGTTTATTATTTGCTATTCAAGAAATCTTATTACTTGCTCTCCAAGTTTTGCATTAATTTGTTTACAAGAAAGAAGGTATCAAGAAGAGGGGATTTTAGATCTTTAAGAATAAGGGGAATTTTTTTTTCTTGTTTTTATAATCTAAAATAAGTTCCTTTTTATTCATGTTTTGTTTCAACTAAATCCTACTTGTTCTAGGACTAGTAAGATACTTTCTTTTTGTACCCCAAGATTCCATTCTTTATTACTATGAACTTGATACACGTTTTGGTTTAATTATAAATCTACAAAGTATTCTCATTCAAAGGTTATTTTGAGTGGAAAAAGGCAAGTGTGGTGAGTTTAAAAGAGGGTAAAAGCCATATTAAAAGTGTGACACATGACCATTTATTTATTTTTAATTTTTTTAGATGTCTACTTCAGGTGGTGATGAGAAAAGGGCTCGTTTAGAAGCCGAGGTCAAAGGATGGAACGACTTCACCCTCCAAGCTATGCACCAACAATTTGAGAGATGGACCCTTCAATTTCAAGAGATGAGGGATATGATTATCAAGCAGAATGACACCATAGCTGCAATTAGGAGGGAGAATGATGTTGTACCCCCAAATAATGTTAGACCCCAAGTTAGAAGGAATGTACCCCATATCCCTTTTGTAAATCCTAATTATGATAATGATGATTTTGATGTTGAATTTAATCTAGAAAGAAGAGAAAGGAGGGGACAAAGAGGTAGAGTAGAAGATGATAATATAAATAGTATAAAGATGAAGATACCATCTTTCAAGGGGACAAGGGATCCAGACTTGTACCTTGATTGGGAGAGACGAGTTGAAGCCATCTTTGATTGCCATAACTACTCGGAGGGTAAGAAAGTTAAACTTGCTGTTGTTGAGTTTTCTGATTATGCTGCTTCTTGGTAGAAAAAGCCTGCTAGGGACAGATTCCAAGAGGAGCTACCACCTATTGCTACGTGGGCAGAGATGAAGAGGGTAATGAGAAAGCGATTTATTCCATCAGACTTCCAAAGAGATCTATAGTCTCGCCTTCAACACTTAAAGCAAGGCTCCATGTCGGTGGATGAGTACTTCAAAAGCATGGATATGGCTATGATCCAAGCTAATTGCATAGAGGAAGAAGAGGCTACAATAGCCAGATTTTTAAATGGTTTAAATACAGAAATAGCTAATGTAGTGGAGATACAACAATATGTAACTTTAGATAAGTTAGTTTATTTGTCTGTAAAAGTTGAAAAACAAATTGAGAAAAATCGGCAAAATAACTCATGGAGAAGTCGACCAAACACTATCTCTAAGAAGCCATGGTCAACTCAAGAGGGGAAAGCTCCTTCCGAACCTCAAGATGATAAAGGTAAAGGTAAAGTTGAGGAGGGAGGTAAAACCTTTAATCCTAAATCTTCTAAACCTTCAAGTTCTATTCAATGTCACAAATGTCATGGAAGGGGGCATATGATGCATGAATGTTCGAGTAGAAGAAACATCCTACTTAGAGAGAATGAAGAATATGAGAGTGAAAAAAGTGAAGGGGGAGAAGGTGTAAGTGAGGAAGATGATTTGGAACTGCCTAATGATGGTATAACTGGGGTGGTTCGGAGAATTATGACTATCAATTTGGGTAGTGTTGATAAAGGGCAGAGAGAGAACTTGTTTCATACTAGGTGTGGGATAAAAAGGAAGACTTATTCTATGATTATTGATAGGGCAAGTTGTGCAAATGTGGTGAGTTTATACTTGGTGGATAAATTAGGAATTGCATGCATGAAGCGCTCTACCCCATATAGGCTCCAATGGTTGAATGATTGTGGAGAAGTAAAAGGAAACAAACAATGCATGATTTCATTCAATGTTGGTTGGTATGAAGATGAAATTCTTTGTGATGTAATTCCAATGCAAGCATGTCATGTTTTACTTGGCCGGCCTTGGCAGTATGATAGGGATACTACTCATCATGGGAGAAAGAATAGGTATAGTCTTCTGCATAATGGTAAGAAGTATACTCTTACACCATTATCTCCTTCTCAAGTGTTTGAAGATAAAAAACGATTAAGGGAAACAATGGGAAATCAAAAGGGAGAGGTAAAAAGTGAGCTTGAGGGAAAAGAAAAAGGCTAAGAGATAGAAAAAAAAAGAGATGGCCAAGAGAAAGAGAGAGAGGGCATCGATCCTAAGTAAAGAGGTAAAAGAGGATGTGAGTAAAAAAATTAAATGTTTTGGTGAGAGGAAAGAGGCTAAGGAAAAGAAAAATGAGTGCCTTTATATAAAAGCCAAAGAGTGTTTGAATGCTAGGAGAGAGGGGCTGCCCATAGTACTACTTACTTACAAAGAAGTATTGATTAATTTTGAACAACTAACTCCTTCTTTACCAAATAGTGTTTCTTCTCTGTTGCAGAATTTTGAAGATGTTTTTCCTGATGACACTTCAAAGGGATTTCCACCTTTGAGAGGGATTGAGCACCAAATAGACTTTGTGCCTAGGTCTCAACTTCCTAATAGGCCTGCCTATAGGAGCAATCCTGAAGAGACCAAAGAATTATAAAGGCAAGTTGAAGAATTGCTTGAAAAGGGATTTGTTCGAGAGAGTATGAGCTCATGCTCTGTTCTAGTCCTATTGGTCCCCAAAAAGGATGGAACATGGAGGGTGTGTGTAGATTGTCGAGTTATCAACAAGATAACGGTAAAGTATCGCCATCCTATCCCTCGTCTTGATGACATATTGGACCAACTGTATGGTTCCAAAATCTTTTCTAAAATTGATCTAAAGAGTTGTTACCATCAGATTCGTATGAATCCTGGAGATGAATGGAAAACTGCTTTAAAGACCAAATATGGACTTTATGAGTGGTTAGTTATGCCCTTTGGCTTGACTAATGCACCAAGCCCTTTTATGAGACTAATGAATTATGTTTTTAAAGATTTCTAAGGAACAGTTATTGTGGTGTATTTTGATGACATCTTGATCTTTTCTCAAAATCTGGATGAACACCTACAGCACTTAAAACAAGTTTTTGAAGTTCTTCGAAATCAGCGCTTATTTGCTAATCTCAAAAAGTGTACTTTCGGTGTGGATCGTGTGGTTTTCTTAGGTTTTGTGGTCAGTTCTAAAGGAGTTGAAGTTGTATATGGATTCAACCCCCTTACCCCTCTTGATTTATTGTCTTTGCCTACTAATGATTTTGCTAATCTTGATGGTAAGAAGAAGGTTGATATGATGAAGAAAATTCATGAACAAACAAGGCTTGCAATTGAAAAGAAGAATAAGGAAGTTGCATTGCAAGGGAATAAGGGTAGAAAATATGTTGTTTTTTAACCTGGTGACTTGGTTTGGGTGCATATGAGAAAGGAAAGATTTCTTTCCAAAAGAAAGACCAAACTAGATCCTAGAGGAAGTGGGCCATACAAAGTCCTTGAAAGGATTGGAGACAATGCTTATAAACTTGATCTTCCTGGTGAGTTCCAAGTTAGTGCTACTTTTAATGTTTTTGATCTTTCCCATTTTGATGCAGATTTGAATTGGAGGACGAATTCGCTTCAAGAAGAGGGGAATGATAGCATCCAAGGAAGCTCGACTCCATTGAAGGAAAAGAATGAGTCTTTAGAAACTCCAAGGAGGCCCATATCAAGATCTCAAGCCAAGGAGTTCAATGTTAAGTTGGCTTCAATCGTTGATCCAAATGTGTCTTATTGGGGAAGAAGAGCTCAAGCCCAAGGAAGAGGAATTGTCCAAATGCTACAATTATTTGGTGGCCCAAATTCAAGCCCAAAATTAGGAATTTTAAGGGCCAATTTCATGAAAATAAGTTCAAGAAGAGTCCAAGAATCAGCCACAACAAGAGTTGCTTTCTGCCCAAGTTTTGAGAGAAGACTAGTCAAACTTTCCAAGATTGTCAAGATTTTTTTCCTAGTTGGGATTTACCTTATTTCTTTATTTATATATAGGTTATTAATATTTTCCTTAGTCTACTTATGGTCTCCTAAGTACCATTTAATGCTTTTCTAGAAGTACTAAATTTGTTTCTAGTTAGGTTACTTTATTTCCTTTCTAGAGTAGGATTTCTTGTAATTGTCTTTTTAGGATTTGGCTGACCTTTTAGCTTCTTTTAAGGGGTCTTGGACGTTTTTTCCCCTTTTTCCTATATATAGGGGTCCTTTTTATTCATTAAAGACAATTTAGATTGATATTAATAATATTTGAGTGAGTTCTTTGAACCTTTGTGACTTGTTCTTTGAGAATTTATCTTTAAACCTTTACTAGTTTCATAGTTTAAGGTATAAAGTAACTTCTTCTTGTGATATCTTTGGTTTCTTTTTGGTATTCTTTAGAAGGTGATTAGTTTCTATATACTAATTATTGTCTTTAGTTACTCATAAAGCGGTCAAGATCCGAATCTATCATTTTGATTCATTTTCTCAAGTAAAGGTGTTAGATTTCCCCCATAAATCTATACGTTGTTACTTGGATCTTTTCAAGACCTTAGAACATCTAATCCTTGGAAATTCATGAATCTTTCCTTCCAATCTCCCATATCTTTAGTTAGTTTTTTTGTTTCTTTTCTTTGTGCTTCCGCATTCTAATATTCAATGCTCTATTTGTGATCTCCTTAACTCTGTTGCTATCACATAGCACGCTCACTCTCAAAGCCTACTTGTGCAATGCATGAATGAAGTCACATGCCCCCATTTATACTAAGTAGAACCCTTGAGGAACCATAGTACATAATTCATGTTCTTGTCATAATTCATATTCTTATCATATAGGGAAATATAGCCTTAATCGACATAGACCATGTGACCTACATGGAATCTGGTGTGTTACCCCCACACCGAAAAGAGGTGTCCTACTTGCCTGGTAGGACTAACATATTAGCTTTTAGGTGGATCCACTAGCTAAAGACCTATGTGGGCACATAGTTATGGGATAGGGAGATTGCTACTAGAAAACCAGACTACTAACGTGGAGGTTTCCATCTCATGAGATAACTATATTGGGAACTCAGACTACTAGCGTGAAAGAACCCATCTCATACTCATATCCACTCGGTGATAAGCATAATTCCCTTTAAATTCATATTAAGTATTTGCTTAAGTTCATGTTCATGAAAGAGTGCAGTAGGCAATCAAACCAACATAGCATCATAATAGCTCATAGACTCATTAGGTGAGAATGTCCTTTCAACCTTAGAATCATCAGCATGTGATTAAACCTTTCATATCATATTTGTAGTATGTTTATCAGAATAACCTTTCATTCAACACAACAATACTATTATAGTCATAGACATTTCATATATAGTCATGTATAAGGGTAAGGGGAGAATGATTTTTCAACAATATCACAATTACACAATAGTCATAGGATCTTCACTTTCTAAGTAAATCATGAGTTCATACACAATTCTTATCAACATGTACAAACCCTCATAATTTGACCTTAAAGGGCTATGAATCAACTCAGCCTAAACATCTAGAATTACTACATTAGATAAGGGGAATATCATGATTCAATACTCAATCAACACCTTAGTCACATCATCGTTATGTCCATGCATGGGGTGTGTGTGTGTGATTGTCCTCTCAATGACACAACAACATTATCATCATAGACACTTCACTCTCAACGTGTTCATAAAACATGCACATAATATCATAATCATACATACCCCTCATATCTTGCATTCAAGAATCATAGATCATGTTAAGTCAACACATCTAGGATTCACTATATTAACATGGATAGAATCATGACTCATGTAAAACATTCCTTTCATGCATAAACTCATATGATCATATTATAGGTCATGTGGGTGAATTCCTTTCACAATCATGCCATATACAAATCAACATACATAATAACTTCTTTCTTAAAGCCTTAACATCCTTAGCTTATTCACATTAGCTTTTACCCTTAAAGCCCTAGGAGTCATCTTCATGTTACAAGCCTTACTCTAAAGAAATGCCTCCCATGATCATTACGTATACATAATTCTCAAGGTAATCTAACCACATGCCTCATTCTTGATCAATTATAGTCACATAGTATCATATAAACTCAATCTCAAAACTACTCAACCATGATCCATCATATAAGTCCTAATCTAATCAATTCATGTCTAGAAGCTTTACTTTTAAGCAATTCATATCTAGGTCATCTAGTCTACGGAAATTCATAAAGAAGTTCATCATCCTTAGAAAGTCACATCTAACTCTCAATTTGCCTCTTTCATGACATGACACTAGAATATATCAATTTTACCATAGCATCTTAGGTTTATCAAGGATGCATGTTTTATCATACTAAAGTCATGTAATTACACCATGAACAACAATTATTCACTTAATTGGGACAATAAACAACAATACCCACATCATGAAGTCAATTTAGTAAAGTGGGGGATTAATGGGTTCTTGGGGGGCCTTTCATCATAAATCAACCATTAAACATCAATTCAATCGTAATTCATCATAAATCAATCAATGAAAATGTTTTGAAAGAGAACCCATGATTTAGATTGAAACCCTAGCTTTTGGGGGAAATTGGAAGATTTGAAGCCAAGTTTTGAAGGGACTCTATGGGTGAAGGCTACCCATAGATGAAAATACACCATACCTTATGAAGATTTCCACATAAAATTGAAGAGAAAAGGCTGCTCTTTGACCCCTAGACTTGACCTTCTTCTTGTTCTTCAATGGAGTTTTAGAGAGAGAATATTTGGAGAGGGGAGTTGGTTATGATTTGGGGTCTTGAGATATAATGAGTTCATAGGGTGTTTAATGACTTAAAATAGTTTATATATATGTAGAAAGACTATATTAAACGACCCCTACTTAAAATAATTAAATTAGCAATTATTTGAAAACACTTCCCTTTGGCCGAATTGGAGGCAGCATTTGTAAGCATGTCCTTTGACCTGCCCCCCTCCCCCCCGCGGACCGTGAGTGGTTCCACGGGGCATGCTTTAGGTTCATGGTTCATTACCTGCAAATCCTTTCCAAGGCTACGCCCAGTAGGTCCTATCCGTAGGTCACCAAAAATTTGGCAGCTTGGCAGTTTTGGACTTAGGCTTTAGGGTCCTCCTCGAGAACCCCTTGGTTGGTCCTTAGGGAGTCGTACCTTGATGTTTAACCCCTAAACACCTAGTCCTAGGTACAGGAAGCCATTTTAAACTTCTAAACCCCACATCAAACTCAACAACACATTTGTAAGGCTCTAGTTCCACCTACTAGTTTTCCGGGTTGTCACACATCTGAACTCTGAACTTTGTCAAGGATACGAGACAAAAAATTGTCCACTCGGGGACTACTTGCACTCCCTTTCGACTTTGGGATCTCACTCGATTGAGTGTGGCCTTCTTCATGATCATCCTCTCTTCTCCAATAATCACTTTGCTCAACCCATTCTTGATAGTATCTTCTTTGCTCTTCTTCTTTGTGAGAGTTCAAACCTTGATTCCCACCCCGCTGTAAATAGCGTGGGTGGAAACCCTCCTCATATCTATTGGAATTCCAACCTTGATTCTACCCCATCTTTGAATAGCCCGAGGAAGAACCCTCCTCAACTCTAAATTGTCACGACCCAAGGCAACCCCCTAGACGTGACATGGCATTTAAGACTCTGAAAATTCTTATACAAGCCTCATAGCATAGCATGAACAGAAGAGCATAGGAAAATAGTGCAAAATTTAAAACTTTTATTTACAATGGAAGTCTTTTATAAAATAAGAGAGAAACTATAACACCCTGTCTCAAATCATCATAGCATAAAGGATATCATTATAATCACAAGCATAGTCTTCAACAAAATATAATGCATACTCAAATCTTCCCAAGGCATAGCTCACATACAAAGTTACATACCAAGATCATATCATCATAATAGAACCATCACAAAAGCAACCCTAAGTCATACTTGCGCAATGCATAGATAGGATCCCATAATCCTATCTACACTAAGTATCACTTCTAGGCCACCATGATCATGCATAACATACCTTGACCTTATCCATAGACAATACTCATAGGCAATGATACATTCATGTTCATATCTTGTAATAAGTAAAGTCACTCATAGCAACAATCCATATCATGCATACATAAGTGCATATATCTTCATAGAATAAGAAAACCACACCACAACCCCCTTATAAGTCTACTTGTGCAATGTATAAGTGAAGTCCCATACCCCCACTCACACTAAGTAAAGCTCATTAAGAAGTCATAAGTATAGTCCATGTTCATGTTCATAATTCATTATAAAGCATGCATTAACTCATAGTCATCATGTCATAAGGGAAACCTACCATGCCCACTCTCAAAGCCTACTTGTGCAATGCATGAATGAACTCTCATACCCCCATTCATACTAAGTAGAACCTCTTAAAGAACCATTGCAAATAACCCATGTTCTTGTTCTTGCTCATGTTACTTGTCCATGCCATGGTTCATGTTCTTGTCATGTAAGAAAATAGCCTTAACCGACATAGACCATGTGAGCTACATGAAATTCGGTGTCATGCCCCCATATCAAAAAGAGGTGTCCTACTTGCCTAAGGTAGAACTAACATGTTTAGATTTTAGGTTGATCCACTAGCTATGAACCTATGTAGGAACATAACTATAGGATAAGGAGATTTATAATAGAAACCTGGACTGACTGACGTAGAAGGTTTCTATCTCATGAGATAACATATTTTGGGAACCCAAACTAACTGGCGTGAAAGGAACCCATTGGGAAGCCGGACTAACTGGTGTGAAAGCTTCCATCTCATTTTCATATCCACTCGGTGCTAAGCATAATTCCCTTTAAGTTCATGTTAAGTCTTGACTTAAGTTCATGCTTATGGAAAGGTGACTTACCACTCAATCCAATACAACATCATGATATAGCTCATAGATTCATTAGGTGAGAATAGTCTTTCAACCTTAGAATCATTAATATGTGAGTAAACCTTGCACATCATGTTCATAGTGTTAATGAAAATAGCCTTTCAATCAACACAACAACATTATCATAGTCCTAGACAATTCATGCTTAGTCATGTGTAAGGGTAAGGGGAGAATGACCTTTCAACAACTACCACAATTACACAATAGTCATAGGATCTTCACTTTCTAAGTGAATCATTAGTTCATACACAATTCCTGTCAACATGCACAAGCCTTCATAATTTGCCCTTCAAGGGCTATGAATCAACTCAACCCAAACATCTAGAATTAGCACATTAGATAAGGGGAACATCAAGATTCAATAATACAATTAACATCTTAGTCATGTTCATGCATGGGTGTGTGTGTGAGATTGTCCTTTCAATGAAACAACAACAACATTATTATCATAGACACTTTACTCTCAAAGTATTCATAAACATGCACATAATATCATAATCATACATATTCTTCATATCTTGCATTCAAGGATCATTGATCATGTTAAGTCAACACATCTAGCATTCACTTTATTAGACATGGATAGAATCATGAATCAAGTAAGACATTCATTTCATGCATAAACTCATGTGGTCATATCATAGGTCATGTGGGTGGCGTCTTTTCACAATAATTCCATATACGACTCAACATACATAATGGCTTCTTTCTTAAAGCCTTAACATCCTTAGTTTATTCATTTTAGCTTTTACCTTTAAAGCCCTAGGGGTCATCTTCATGTTACAAACCTTACTCTCAAGCAATGCCTCACATGTTCATAATGTATACCTAGTTCTCAAGGTAACCTAACCACATGCCTCATTCTTGATCAATTATAGTCATATAGGAGACATATAAACTCAATCTCAATACTACACAACCATGATCCCTCATATAAGCCCTAATCAAATTAATTCATGTTTTGAAGCTTTGATGAGTCCACAAATTAGACTCATTTAGGGCTTTATTTTGATAGGAATAGTGTCCTCAAATGCTTATTTTGTATTAATATCTGATGAAAACTCCCACGTTTCCGGTATTTGAAGTTTTAGTGGAAGCATGGACACTAAGGCGTAAAAAGGAACGAAAATGCTAAAAAGAACGCAGAGTTGAAGCCTGTGCATCACCAACCAGGCTTGGCAATTCACCGAAGGGACGCACTCCACCCTTTGTTCCAGTAAGCAAAACCTTGAAGAAGCAGGATCAAAAAGGCGATGAAAGGAGAAGTCGATGTTTGGCCGAATAATTCTGCATAATAATACTAGGTTGACCAATGACACAGAGCACGACAATGGTAAAGTCTAGTGCAAGACGGCGACGAACTACATCAAAGGGTGAATCGCCGAGTGAATCGATGATTCCGACTAACCTCGCCGAAAGATCCACCATCTCTATTTTTTGAAGTCTATAAATACTAAAATTGTTATTAATTTTTATGAGTGGAACATTTATTTAAATTTCCAGAATAGAATAGTACTCTTTGGGATATTTTCTCTCAAGTTTGGATAGGGTTTTTGGAAGTGGGTTTTTGGGAGACTTGAAGAAATAAGGATTTCATCTTCCCCAAGTTGGAAGTGGGTCTTCTCCATTCTTCTTCCTTTTCTTTAAATCAAGGTTTAATTCCTTATACCTATTTTATTTTAGTATCATTTTAGGTGTATTTTGTTATTTCTTGATGTGTAGCTAAAAACCCCATTCTTGGGGTGTGATTTAGTATATATGTGTTGATATTTTTGTTGGGTCTTGCTTGATGATAGGATAGATGTATTTTAATGGTGATTTCACCTAGTGGTTGTGGTTTAATTTAATGGGTTTGTAGTTTCAAATACAAAACCATCCATGTATTTTCAGCTTGCCCGAGAGGGAGGTCGCGAAACCAAGACCGCTAGACTGATGGCCTAAGGAGTGGGTCGACATGAGGTTCAGCCCAAGAGGGTGAGCCCTAGTCCCATATCCTAACACTCAGATTGAGAGTGTGAGTGGAGTAAGGCATAGGCTATCCTTCATGCGGCAAATGGGTGTTCGAGAGGAACGCATTTGAAACGGGTTAAGTTACCCGAGAGGGAACTTATTTCCATCTGAAGCTTATCCTAGTCACTATTATCTTGCAAATTTCCTCTCGAAAGAATGTACCCAACTATTTATCTCAACTTGTATTGCGTTCACACCCCTAGAACTTGTCCCCATACTTGATCATCTTATTATTTTTGTTGTTTTTTACTACTTGTGACAAAAACCCCATTTGATATGTGACACCTTTGTGTCACCCCTTTTAATTTACAATATTTTTAATCATTAATGTATTTAGCTACGACTAGTTTGAACTTAATTTTATTTTTCTACTAATTCTCAAAACCACTCCCTTGGGACACGACCCCAACCCTTGGTTGGATTACTATATTATCGATGATCGTAGACACTTGTATCGTAGGTTAGTGTCGTTGGTCACAATAAGCATCAAAATGGTGCCACTGTTGGGGAGTGGTGTTGTTTGAGAATTTTTAGTTTAATAGAGTTTCTATTCTTATTAGTGGTAGTTTACTAATTTAATTTTTAGCTTTGTTCTATTGATTGTGTAAGAATTTCAGAAAATATGAGGGTTAACGGTAGTAACGGGAGCCAAGTGGGCCATGAGGACGATATTGGCAACCTCAACAATGTCCAAGAGCCTAACATCAATGATCTACATCTCATGGGAGGTGTTAGAGCCATCCGTCTACCTCTAGCAGAGGGAAATGCGGTGTTCCACATAACAAGCACCATGTTGCAACTTTTGCAACTAAAGGGACTTTTCAGTGGATTAGCTCATGAGGACCCACATGAGCATCTTCAAAACTTCGTAGATGTGTGTGAACCTTTCTCGTTCAAGAACATCTCTTAGGAATCAATTTGACTAAGACTATTCCTTTTCTCATTGATAAGGGAAGCATGCAAGTGGCTATCTAAGTTGTCACGTAACTCGATCAGTTTGGTGGGAGAAGTTGTTCACCGCATTTATTGTGCAATTATTCCCTCCCTCGAAGATGATGACTATTCGGGATAGCATCCAAAGTTTTAAGTGTCTGAATGGAGAGCCTTTGCATGAAACTTGGCTCTGGTTTAAGAAATTGGTGCTACAATGCCCAACCCATGGTCTACCTGATAATGTGCTCTTTCAATACTTTTACCAGAGTCTAGACTCGGTAAACAAAAAGTGTAGTTGACCAACTCTCGCTCGGAGAATTAATGTAGAAACCATATGCAATAGCAGCTCAACTTCTCGATGGAATGACAACGATCAATAGGGTGTGGTACACCCACGAAGACCAGGGCTCACCAGTTACATTCTAACTATCCAAGGAGTAGGTTGAGAAAGGTAATGAGAGAGACCAAAACATGGCCAAGATCATGAAGCAGCTTGACATTTTATCCAAAAATGTCATGGGGCTGGTACCCGCGGTGTCAATGTTGTGGGAGTCGGGGGTGTGAATCTTGAGGAGATGAAGTTTGAAGCCATGTATTATGAGGAAGTAAATTTTCTAGCTAACCAAGGCGAGAGCTATCGTTCAAACTACCAAGGTAAGGTGGTAATCAAGGATGGGTTAGAGACAAGGGTTGGAAGGATCGAGATAGTGAATGGAGGGACCGTAATCCAAATTCGAAAGATGGGGAGAAAGATAGATATGTGTCCCCCACCCACCACAAGCGTCAGAAGCCCAAGCATTCAGAAGGTGGTAGGTCAAAGAATATGCTATCGCGTATCCTAAACAAAGTTGAAGGGTCAGACAAAATGCTCAAAGGCATGAAAGAAGACATGTCTACCCTCAGCCAGACTTGCACCTCTCATTCAGTTTCAATCAAGCAGTTAGAGACCCAAATGGGTCATATCTTGTCTCATCTCAATCCAAGACAACAAAGGGGTTTACCTAGTGATACTATGGTTAACCCCAAGAGTGAGGTCTAAGGGGGACTTGCGTCGTGCCACGATGTTAACTAAGGTGTTGTTTGGGAGGCAACCCAAAACCCTTTAAGTATTTCCTAATTACTAGTAGAATAATGGTGTGTTGTATGTACAGGTTAAAGTAAGGGAGGTGATTGAAATAGTATATGGAGGCAAGCAACAGGTCCAGTTGGTGGCTCGCCAACAATATCGGTGAACACGATTCTTTCCGCCGTTTGACCCAAGGCATTATCAGCTTGGATCTTGTAAAACTTGGCAGTCTGAAGAAAATCAGTGGCGCATCACCGACCATGTCAGCGATCTCGATGAAAATCATCGATTTGAATCCTCACATGAGCTACAGAGCCTATTATAGTTAGCGAAGAAACTAGACACTTGGCGATTCATGGAGTGAATGGGCGAACTTGACAAACATTGCCGAATGAGCGGGAATTGGATGATTTTTACAAACAACAGGTTTAAAAGTTCTATTTCATTCACTTTCTCTCCCTGCTTCGTCCTATCAACCTCACACATGCACTCTAGCCTTTTATTTCTTGCATTTTTAAAGTATTTTTAAGTGTCAAATTGTGCACAGATTTGGATCGCATTGCTACCTTGCACGTCAGTACAATTTAATTCAACACCAAGGTTGGTAATCGAACCCCTCAGTTATTTTATCAAAATTTTTACTCATTTCCATGGTGATTGATAGTATAAAATATGTGCTGAGTCTTTGAGTTGTTGGGATTGCATGTATTATGGGTTATGATTGAGTAGCTTTCGCGTGATTTGAGGGACTCCCATTCGACTGTGCTTTGAGTTGAATTTTGTTTTTACGTGGGTGAAAAGGTGAAACTTCCATGGGTTATCATTGAAATTGTGTCATTTGAGCTTAGATTGCATTATCTGGGTTATGGAGTGAAATTTGAAAGAAACAGGTTGAAAATAAACATGTTTGACTGTTCAGCGAGATGAACAAACTCGCCGAATTGCTCAGCGGTTTGCCTAATGCCCCCATTCCGCCTTTAAGTGAATGCTACATGCACTAATCGATCTGTAACTTTCAGCAGTTAGCCTAATGCCACTAAGCACACTCAGCGACTCACCGAAAGTCTCCTTGTTCGCTCTTTGCCTACACCATTGCACCTTCTGTCCATCATTTTCAGTGAATGGCCTAAATGGAGTAGTACTTCGCCAACTGGTTTGGTGAAGCTATTCTACACCCAAAATTCCCCAACCCCTGCTTAAAATATTGTCTAACTTTCCTCGAAGTCTTTTCCAGAAATGGCTAGACCAAAAGTTGCGGGAAGGGACATGCCACCTCAACATGTAAGAGCATGAGAGTTTTAAAAAGATGAAAAGAAAGCAGAGCTAGCTATAAAAAGGAAATATACCAAGGAAGCCAGGGCAAAGAGACAAATTCCCATCGACCCTAATGTGCCTCCATGGGCTCGAAGTCCAGTTAATGCAATACGGGCCTTCGGAGCAGCTCATGAGATAGATCAGATGATTGTAACTAATCTTGCTGCAGAGGCCAAGGCAGAGGCAAACAATGAGGACCAAAATGACAATACTCCGAGGACCGTTGTTTCACTTCAGGGAGTCACTCCGGGTACTGATGTCCACACAGATGAAGCGACCTATTAGTCAGTATCCTCTCTTTACTTCCCTCTCTAACCTTTGCTATCTTCAAAATCTTGGTTAATTTTATTTGCGTTTGAGGACAAATGATTTTTATTTGTGGTGGGATGAGGCCCACTTGTGTGTGCTATTTGTGATTCATGTTTTGTAACTATTTGGGTCGTCTGTTTTTAATTATGTTTTTAAAACTGATTTGCGATTGTTTGAGCTTGTGGCTCCGCTTATTTTTTTTATTGCAAATTTTGACCCTTCCGAAAAATTATTATTATTTTTCAAAAAAAAATTCCACAACTTGTGTTGAATGTGGCTATTATTTTGCAAAAATTTGAGTCTCGATTTTGATCACTACCGATGACTTCAATAGTGCTTACAATTGAACAAACATGAATGTACGGCAACGATGAGGCCAAATGAAGTTGAATAGATAATATGTGAACTCTTTGCATCTCATTTTGATTAGCCATTTATCGAATTGATTCTCTTGTAATGACCATTGCACACTAGTGAAAGTGTGTTGTCTTGTTTGACTTAAGTGTTGATGCCTTGTGTGATTAGCTTGCCTTGAACCTTGCATGAATAAACATAGAATTTGCCATGTTAGTCGAATTGATTTTGAAAGGTGTGCTCTTGAAATGATCTTAGGCAACTTTAAAGAGTGTGATCCAAATTTGAAATATACCTCTTTTGTGGCCTACCCGTGAGCGTGTGAAACTCTTTCGAACACCGTTTGGGCCTTACCTTTCTTTGAAAGAATCTTGATGAAGCCTAGACATTACTTGACCCACTAACTATAATCCTCTTGATTTGTAGTTTAGCGAATAGCCAACTTAGGCCAGAAAAGTAAAGGGAGAAGTCAAGAAGTGCAAGAAAAGTCTCCCTTAACCCCTGGTATTGCAGAACAATGGAAACCCTTAGGAAAAAAATTGTGGAATAGAGTACCAAAGAAATCGGGTTTCCAAGCAATCCATGGAGGTGAATAAACAGATGACTTAGAAGCACTAGAAAAAGAATTGATAAAGGAAAAGAAGGGAATGCCTTGAGAATACCACATCTCATGAGGAAATATTCAATGAGCCTAAATGACCATATCTTTGCACTCATCCCCATTACAAGCCTTAGAAAGACCTTTTTTATCTTGAGTAAGCCGAATCAAAAGTCGATTGGAAAATGAGGGCAAACCTATGGGTAAAAACATGCATAGTGTTCCTCTTTTAGAGTGTGACTGTTGCATCTGATTCCTGATCTTGAATTGATTAACCTCTGTCTGTGAATATGGAATCATTCTTTATGTGAGGGCATTTACATACTTCCTATTAAGCTTGATTGCACAAGTAGCAAGTATCGTGAGCATGAGAATCTTTGATAATGGTGTGTCACAACTTGAATCTTTGAGTACACAATTGATCCTTGCATAAGTAAATTTGAGTTTGGTTGTGTGCATTCATGATTTAGTCTCATGTAGCACTATTTGAGACACCTTGTCGAACGGTTGAACTTGAGTTTGCTTGAGGACAACCAAATGTTTAAGTTGGAGGTGTTGATGAGTCCACAAATTGAACTCATTTAAGGCTTTATTTTGAAAGGAATAGTGTCCTCAAATGCTTATTATGTCTCAATATCTAATGAAAACTCCTAAGTTTCAGGTATTTGAAGTTTTAGTGGAAGCATGACTTAGGTGCAAAAAGTAACAAAAAGGCTAAAAAGAACGAAGAAGCTGAAGCTTGCGCATCGCCGAAAGGACGCACTCCGCCCATTGTTCCAGTACGCGAAGCCTTGAAGGAGCAGGATCAAACAGGTGATAAAAGGAGTAGTCAGCATTTCGCCTAATAATTCCGCAAAGTAGTACTAGGTTGCTCAATGACACAGGGCATAACGATGTTGAAGGCTAGTGCAAGACGGCGACGAACTACACCAAAGGGTGAATCGATGAGTTAATCAGTGATTCTGACTAACCTTGCCAAAAGATCTGCCAGCACTATTTTCTGAAGTCTATAAATACTAAACTTGTTATTATTTTTTAAGAGTGGAACATTTATTTTAATTTCCAGAATAGAATAGTACTCTTTGGGATATTTTCTCTCAAGTTTGGATAGGGTTTTTGGAAGTGGGTTTTTGGGAGACTTGAAGAAAGAAGGATTTCATCTTCCCCAAGTTGGAAGTGGGTCTTCTTCATTCTTCTTCCTTTTCTTAAATCAAGGTTTAATTCCTTATACCCATTTTATTTTAGTATCATTTTAGGTGTATTTTGTTATTTCTTAATGTGTGGCTAAAAACTCCATTCTTGGGGTGTGATTTAGCAAATACGTGTTGATATTTTTGTTGGGTCTTGCTTGATGATAGGATAGATATATTTTAATGATGATTTCACGTAGTGGTTGTGGTTTAATTTAATGAGTTTGTAGTTTCAAATACAAAACCATCCATGTGTTTTCAGCTTGCCCGAGAGAGAGGTCGCGAAACCAAGACCGCTATACTAATGGCCTAAGGAGTGGGTCGACATGAGGTTCAGCCCGAGAGGGTGAGCCCTAGTCCCATATCCTAATACTCAGCTCGAGAGAGTGAATGGGGTAAGGCGTAGGCTGGCCTTCATGCAGCAAATGGGTGTCCGAGAGGAACGCATTTGAAATGGGGTAAGTTGCCCGAGAGGGAACTTATTTCCATCTAAAGCTTAGCCTAGTCACTATTATCTTGCAAATTTCCTATCGAAAGCATGTACCCAACGATTTATCTCAACCTGTATTGCGGTCACACCACCCCAAGAACTTGTCCCCATACTTGATCTTCTTATTATTTTTGTTATTTTTTACTACTTGTGACAGAACCACTATTTGATATTTGACAGCTTTGTGTCACCCCTTTTAATTTACAATGTTGTTAACCGTTAATGTCTTTAGCTACGACTAGTTCGAACCTAAATTTATTTTCTACTAATTCTCAAAACCACTCCCTTGGGACACGACTCCAACCCTTGGTTGGGTTACTATATTATTGACGATCATAAACACTCGTCCTTTAGGTTAGTGTCATTGGTCATGATAAGCATCAAGCTTTACCCTTAATCAATTCATATTTAGGTCATCAAGTCTAAGGAAATTCATAAAGAAGTTCATCATTCTTGGAAGATCACATCTAACCCTCAATTTGCCTCTTTCAAGACATGACACTAGATTATATTAATTTCACCATAGACCCTTACGTTAATCAAGGATATATGTTTGATTGTACTAGAATCATGTAATTACACCAAGAACAACCATTAATCACATAATTGGGCAAATATTCAAAATTCCCACATCACGAAGTCAATTTAGTAAAATGGGGGAAATCATGGGTCCAAGGGCAGTTTTCATCATGAAACAACAATACTCCATCAAACCAATCTTAATTCATTATAATCAACCATTATAAACCATAATTAATCAATTGAAAACGTTTTGGAAGGAGACCCATGTCACAAACTGAAAACCCTAGGTTTGGGGAAATTGGAAACTTGAAAACATCTTTTGAAAGGGCTCTTTGAATGAAACTTAATCAAGGATGAAGACTCTCATACCTTAGGTGTAGAATCCAACCAAATTCGTATTGAAAATATCCCTTCTTCAAGCTCTAACTTGATCTCTTTCTTTGTTCTTCAATGGAGTCTTAGAGAGAGAAATATTAGAGATGAGGGGTGGTTACAATTTGGGGGTCTTGAGATATAATGAGTTAATAGGGTGTTTTAATGACTTAAAATACTTTATATATATGTATAAATACTATATTAAACAACCCCTACTTAAAACTAATTAGAATTGAATTACCTAACTACCTACAGGGCACGTCCACCTACTTGTCGTAGGTGCCATCCGTAGGTGGCCCTCTTTTGGGCAGTTTTTAAGCTCTTTGGGGTCTTGGGGGTTAGGATTTAGGGTCCTCCTCTAGGACCCTTGGTTGGTCCTTAAGGGGTTGTACCTTGATGTCTAACCCCTAAACACCTCAACCCAAGCTCGGGAACTCATTTTACACTTCTAAACCTCCCACCAAACTCACACACTCTCACATAAGGCTCTAGTTCAACCTACTAATTTTCCGGGTCATTACATTATCTCCCCCTTAGGAACATTCTTTCTCGAATGACACTTTAAACACTTTTGTGGAACTAAAGACTCAAGACTAGCAGTCCATCATGCATGAAACATCAAAATGCACATACTCAAGGGGGAAACATCACTCCATCTCAACATACTCAATGCAACACAAGGAACTATGAACCACATCTAATAACCCAATTATGCCTGAGATTCTCATAACTTGTCATGTTCAAGGAGGAATTTTCCATCTCCTAGTCATAATATGCTCAACATACTCTCATGGAGCTCATATGAAAATACTTCTCAAAACAAAGCATTTTATTCAAGGAGGAATTTCTCAACTCCTAATTAAAAACATGCTCATATATTCTTCTCATGAAGTACAATAGGCAACTCTTATTTAAAGCACTACAACATGAGGAAAACAGTTCACTTGAACTCATTTTCTTTCAAAACATAAGTTTTCATGAACATACTTTATTCAAAGAAGTCATGGCAACACATAAGCACATAACAACAATGTAGCTAGGCACACCATCTCCCCTTTGGGAGTGAGCCTATACAAACACTTCTAAACATCATCAATCACATAATCATAGGCGGAATTATCTTTTTCCAACTAAAAGTAAGCTCAACACAACATTATGGAGCCAATATGCCATTTTATTAAAAGCATAACAAAGCATGTTCATCAAATCATCTCATGAAGTCAAATATGACATCACCATACTAATATGCACAACAACATGATGAACATGTAAATTATGAAAACCTCATTTTTTTACAAAATAAGAATCTTTCAAAACATGCATAACATAAGGAGATCATGGAATTTCTAAAACACTCATGACTCCTAGACATAAACAAGCCCAAAAAGGAACTCTTGGTCTCAAGCTAGAATAGGAATAGAAGAAAAGGATGAGGATATCAGGACTGTCAATCAATTTTTCTATCTAAGCACATGATCTCCCCCTTAGGAGTATGCCCCTTTTTACTAAAACCTCAAATACTACTCCTTTCAAACAAACTCAAAGCATTACCAATGCTCATTATAACCTTACCAGGTTCTAAACACAATAGAGGTCTAATGACCATGCATCCAAACCCTACCAAGGTTAATAAGAGTATCTCTATGGGACAAAGGAATCATAGGACACATTTAACCTCCAAGACTCCACAATCATGAAACGAGCTAAGCAGAACTTATCATCTCCAGCTAGAGGAGAAATAAAAGGGAACATAAGGATATTGGGACATCTCATTGGCCCTTGTCATCCCAATTAAGAACTTTCTTACTCTTCTATTTCATAACTTGCCGGTGTAATATCCCAATTGGTACTTCTAAATTAGAGAGGTTCTCATGAAACTCTTTCTCACAAGACACCTTATCAACACCACTCAAGGTCTCATATGAGCCTACCAAACCGGGACTAAACCTTTCAAGCTCACTACACCTCTTAATGTGAGAATTTTAAGCCAATCCAAAGCACGGATATCTAAAATACTCAACTTTTCATATCCATCGCACAAGGGGATTCTAAACCATGGAGAATTACACTTCTTTCCTCTTTCAAAGGAGTCTACTCATTCAACATCTCTAGGCATCACTTAAACACCACTATTCGTCAAATCCTCCAATACATCATAAAATTCAAAATGGCTAAGTTGGGTTCTACCAACAAACTCATATAGCCACAATTAAACCCATGCATACTAAAGACAACATAAAAGCTCATCATGTCCAATTTATCAAGTAACAAAAGACAAGTACTACCGGAATAGAAGTAAGCATGAAACATATACCAAGAGTAATATTAGGAGGACACTCTTGTTCACCTCTAGCTTGAAGAGCATCAAACCAAGATTTCTTCTTCTCTCTTCCCCTAGCCATGAGTATTGGGCAATTTCTCATCTTGTGGTCACTTCCACTACAACCATAACAACCCTTTGTGCTGGCTAGACACTTGCCAACATGCTTCCATACCTAGCACAAGTAGGCCTAATCACATAAGATCCACTACCACTCACTCCTTGAGATTTTGGGGTAGACACCCTCTTTTGGTTAAACTTAGGGGGAATCTTGGAAGAGCTATGACCATAAGATCTTTCTTGAGAGGAGTTATCATTCTCAACTATATACCTATTTGTTCCTCTAGACCTCTCTTCAAGTTTCTCCCTTTCAAACCATTGAGCATGGATCATAAGATAATCAATAGTCATAATATTCTTAAGCATAACCATACTACATTCTTCTGCTATCAAGTCAGATACACCCGACACAAACTTACTCATCTTCATCCTACGGCTGGCCACTATGGATGGAGCATACGTTTACAACTTAGTTAACACCCGAGCATACTCTTTAACACTCAACCTACCTTGGAAAAGGTTATTAAACTCAAGTATCTTAGCCTCTCTCATTTCTAAAGGGCAAAACATATCAATGAACCCATTCTTAAATTTTTCCCATTCTATATGTCCCGCTTCTGATAACAGCAGGGTTAAGGAGATCACAAATAGAGAATTGAATATTAGAATGCGGAAGCACAAAGAAAAGAATAAAAAAACTAACTAAAGATATGGGAAATTCGAAGGAAAGATCCACGAAATTCCAAGGATTAGATGTTCTAAGGTCTTGAAAAGATCCAAGTAACAACATATAGATTTATGGAAGAAATCTAACGCCTTTACTTGAGAAAACAAATCAAAACAATAGATTCGGATCTTGACCGCTTTATGAGTAACTAAAGACAATAATTAGTATGTAGAAACTAATCACCTTCTAAAGAATACCAAAAAGAAACCAAAGATATCACAAGAAAAAGATACTTTATACCTTAAACTATGAAACTAGGTAAAGGTTTAAAGATAAATTCTCAAAGAACAAGTCACAAAGGTTCAAAGAACTCTCTCAAATATTATTAGTATCAATCTAAATTGTCTTTAATGAATAAAAAGGTCCCCTATATATAGGAGAAGGGGGGGAAAACGTCCAAGACCCTAAAAAGACAATTACAAGAAATCCTACTCTAGAAAGGAAATAAAGTAACCTAACTAAAAACAAATTTAGTACTTCTAGGAAAGCATTAAATGGTACTTAGGAGACCATAAATAGAATAAGGAAAATATTAATAGCCTATAAATAAATAAAGAAATAAGGTAAATCCCAACTAGGAAAAGAATCTTGACAATCTTGGAAAGTTTGACTAGTCTTCTCTCAAAACATGGGCAGAAAACAACTCTTGTTGTGGCTGATTCTTGGACTTTTCTTGACCTTATACGCACGAAATTGGCCCATAAAATTCCTCATCTTGGGCTTGAATTTGGGCCACCAAATAATTGTAGCATTTGGACAATTCCTCTTCCTTGGGCTTGAACTCTTCTTCCCCAATAAGACACATTTGGATCAACGAGTAAAGCCTATTGAGCTTATCATTGAACTCCTTGGATTGAGATCTTGTTATGGGCCTCCTTGGAGTTTCTAAAGCTTCATCCTTGTCATTCAATGGAGTAGAGCTTCCTTGGATGCTATCATTCCCCTCTTCTTGAAGCGAATTCGTCCTCGAATTCAAATCTGCATCAAAATGGGAAAGATCAGAAACATTAAAAGTAGCACTAACTTGGAACTCACCAGGAAGATCAAGTTTATAAGCATTGTCTCCAATCCTTTCAAGGACTTTGTATAGCCCACTTCCTCTAGGATCTTGTTTGGTCTTTCGTTTGGAAGGAAATTTTTCCTTTCTCATATGCACCCAAACCAAGTCACCAGGTTTAAAAACAACATATTTTCTGCCCTTATTCCTTCGCAATGCAACTTCCTTATTCTTCTTTTCAATTGCAAGCCTTGTTTGTTCATGAATTTTCTTCATCATAGCAGTCTTCTTCTTACCATCAAGATTAGCAAAATCATTAGCAGACAAAGGCAATAAATAAATTGGGGTAAGGGGGTTGAATCCATATACAACTTCAACTCCCTTAGAACTGACCACAAAACCTAAGAAAACCACATGATCCACACAGAAAATACACTTTTTGAGATTAGCAAATAAGCGCTGATTTCTAAGAACTTCAAAAACTTGTTTTGAGTGCTCTAGGTGTTCATCCAGATTTTGAGAAAAGATCAAGATGTCATCAAAATACACCACAATAAATGTTACATGAAAATCCTTGAAAACATGATTCATTAGTCTCATAAAAGTGTTTGGTGCATTAGTCAAGCCAAAGGGCATAACTAACCACTCATAAAGTCCATATTTGGTCTTAAAAGTAGTTTTCCATTCATCTCCAGGATTCATACAAATCTGATGGTAACCACTCTTTAGATCAATTTTAGAAAAGATTTTGGAACCATACAGTTGGTCCAACATGTCATCAAGACAAGGGATAGGATGGCGATACTTTACCGTTATCTTATTGATGGCTCGACAATCTACACACATCCTCCATGTTCCATCCTTTTTGGGGACCAATAGGACTAGAACAGAGCATGGGCTCATACTCTCTCGAACAAATGCCTTTTCAAGCAATTCTTCAACTTGCCTTTGTAATTCTTTGGTCTCTTCAGGATTGCTCCTATAGGCAGGCCTATTAGGAAGTTGAGACCTAGGCACAAAGTCTATTTGGTGCTCAATCCCTCTCAAAGGTGGCAATCCCTTTGGAGTGTCATCAAGAAAAACATCTTCAAAATTCTGCAAAAGAGAAGAAACACTATTTGGCAAAGAAGGAGTTAGTTGTTCAAAATTAATCAATACTTCTTTGTAAGTAAGTAGTATTATGGGCAGCCCCTCTCTCCTACCATTTAAACAATCTTTGGCTTTTATATAAAGGCTCTCATTTTTCTTTTCCTTAGCCTCTTTCCTCTCACCAAAACATTTTATTTTTTTACTCATCTCCTCTTTTACCTCTTTACTTAGATCGCTGCCCTCTCTCTCTTTCTCTCGGCCATTTCTCTTTTTTTCTATCTCTTGGCCTTTTTCTTTTCCCTCAAGCTCACTTTTTACCACTCCCTTTTGTTTTCCCGTTGTTTCCCTCAATCGTTTTTTATCTTCAAACACTTGAGAAAGAGATAATGGTGCAAGAGTATACTTCTTACCATTATGCAGAAGACTATACCTATTCTTTCCCCCATGATGAGTAGTATCCCTATCATAGTAGCCAAGGTCGGCCAAGTAAAACATGGCATGCTTGCATTGGAACTACATTACAAAGAATATCATCTTCATACCTACCAAAATTGAATGAAATCATGCATTATTTTTTTACTTTTACTTCTCCACACTCATTCAACCATTGGAGCCTGTATGGGGTAGAGCGCTTCATGCATGCCATTCCTAATTTATCCACCAAGTATGAACTCACCATATTTGCACAACTTCCCCCATCAATAATCATAGAATAAGTCTTCCCTTTTATCCCACACCTAGTATGAAACAAATTATCTCTCTGCCCTTCATCAACACTACCCAAATTGATAGTCATAATTCTCCTAACCACCCCAATTATACCATCATTAGGCAGTTCCAAATCATCTTCCTCACTTACACCTTCTCCCTCTTCTTCTCCCCCCTCACTTTTTTTCACTCTCATATTCTCCGTTCTCTCTAAGTAGGATGTTTCTTCTACTTGGACATTCATGCATCATATGCCCCCTTCCATGACATTTGTGACATTGAATAGAACTTGAAGGTTTAGAAGATTTAGGATTAAAGGTTTTACCTCCCTCCTCAACTCTACCTTTACCTCTATCATCTTAAGGTTTGGAAGGAGCTTTCCCCTCATGAGTTGACCATGGCTTCTTAGAGATAGTGTTTGGTTGACTTTTCCATGAGTTATTTTGCCGCTTTTTCTCAATTTGTTTTTCAACTTTTACAGATAAATCAACTAACTCATCTAAAGTTACATATTGTTGTATCTCTACTACATTAGCTATTTATGTATTTAAACCATTTAAAAATCTAGCTATTGTAGCCTCTTCTTCCTCTATGCAGTTAGCTTGGATCATAGTCATATCCATGCTTTTGAAGTACTCATCCACCGACATGGAGCCTTGCTTCAAGTGTTGAAGGCGAGATTGTAGATCTCTTTGGAAGTATGATGGAATAAATCGCTTCCTCATTACCCTCTTCATCTCTACCCACGTAGCAATAGATGGTAGCTCCTCTTGCAATCTGTCCCTAGCAAGCTTTTTCCACCAAGAAGCAGCATAATCAGAAAACTCAACAACAACAAGTTTAACTTTCTTACCGTCAGAGTAGTTATGGCAATCAAAGATGGCTTCAACTCGTCTCTCCCAGTCAAGGTACAAGTCTGGATCCCTTGTCCCCTTGAAAGATGGCATCTTCATCTTTATACTATTTATATTATCATCTTCTACTCTACCTCTTTGTCCCCTCCTAGCTCTTCTTTCTAGATTAAATTCAACATCAAAATCATCATTATCATATTCAGGATTTACAAAAGGGATATGGGGTACATTCCTTCTAACTTGGGGTCTAACATTATTTGGGGGTACAACATCATTCTCTCTCCTAATTGTAGCTATGGTGTCATTCTGCTCGATAATCATATCCCTCATCTCTTGAAATTGAAGGGTCCATCTTTCAAATTGTTGGTGCATAGCTTGAAGGGTGAAGTCGTTCCTTCCCTTGACCTCGGCTTCTAAACAAGCCCTTTCCTCATCACCACCTGAATTAGACATCTAAGAAAAATAAAAATAAATGATCAAGTATCACACTTTTAATATGGCTTTTACCCTCTTTTAAACTCACCCACACTTGCCTTTTTCCACTCAAAATAACCTTTGAACGAGAATACTTTGTAGATTTATAATTAAACCAAAACGTGTATCAAGTTTGTAGTAATAAAGTATGGAATCTTGGGGTACGAAAAAGAAAGTAAAGAACTAGTCCTAGAACAAGTAGGATTTAGTTGAAACAAAACTCGAATAAAAGGAACTTATTTTAAAATTATAAGTACAAGAAAAGAAAAATTCCTCTTATTCTTAAAGATCTAGAATCCCCTCTTCTTGCTTGGATACAAATTAATACAAAACTTGGAGAGCAAGTAATAAAATTTCTTGAATAGCAAGTACTAAGCTTTCTTGGGTACCAAGTAATCAAATTTCTTGGAGAACAAGTAATCAGATTTCTTAGAGAGCAAGTTATAACTTTTTTTTTCTATTCATGCTACTATTCACGCTCCTGTAATTTTTTTTGTTCACGCTACAAGTTATAAGATTTATCAAGAATGGAATCTTGATGGAACCGCTCTGATACCACTTCATAACAACAGGGTTAAGGAGATCACAAATAGAGAATTGAATATTAGAATGCGGAAGCACAAAGAAAAAAAACAAAAAAACTAACTAAAGATATGGGAAATTCAAAGAAAAGATCCACGAAATTCCAAGGATTAGATGTTCTAAGGTCTTGAAAAGATCCAAGTAACAACGTGTAGATTTATGGAAGATATCTAACGCCTTTACTTGAGAAAACGAATCAAAATAATAGATTCGGATCTTGACCGCTTTATGAGTAACTAAAGACAATAATTAGTATGTAGAAACTAATCACCTTCTAAAGAATACCAAAAAGAAACCAAAGATATCACAAGAAAAAGATACTTTATACCTTAAACTATGAAACTAGGTAAAGGTTTAAAGATAAATTCTCAAAGAACAAGTCACAAAGGTTCAAAGAACTCTCTCAAATATTATTAATATCAATCTAAATTGTCTTTAATGAATAAAAAGGTCCCCTATATATAGGAGAAGGGGGGAAAAACGTCCAAGACCCTAATAAGACAATTACAAGGAATCCTACTCTAGAAAAGAAATAAAGTAACCTAACTAAAAACAAATTTAGTACTTCTAGGAAAGCATTAAATGGTACTTAGGAGACCATAAATAGAATAAGGAAAATATTAATAGCCTATAAATAAATAAAGAAATAAGGTAAATCCCAACTAGGAAAAGAATCTTGACAATCTTGGAAAGTTTGACTAGTCTTCTCTCAAAACTTGGGCAGAAAACAACTCTTGTTGTGGCTGATTCTTGGACTTTTCTTGACCTTATATGCACGAAATTGGCCCTTAAAATTCCTCATCTTGGGCTTGAATTTGGGCCACCAAATAATTGTAGCATTTGGACAATTCCTCTTCCTTGGGCTTGAACTCTTCTTCCCCAATAAGACACATTTGGATCAACGATTAAAGCCCATTGAGCTTATTATTGAACTCCTTGGATTGAGATCTTGTTATGGGCCTCCTTGGAGTTTCTAAAGCTTCATCCTTGTCATTCAATGGAGTAGAGTTTCCTTGGATGCTATCAGCTTCTATCGGCCTTGCTCCTTTCGATTGACTAAACCACATTAGAGCAACATCCTTCAATTGGTAAGCAGCCCATTCCGCCTTTTCTACCAGAGTTACTCCACTAAGGTTCAACACCCTAGAGACCTCATCTATAAACTCTAGCGGATCTTACTCTATCTTAGACCCATAAAATTTCGAAATCTCTTTCCCAACTTGAGTCAACAATTGAAAATCATACCTAATCTTCTCATTAGACACATACTCCCCTATAGGGATACTTGGAGCTTGGGGAGGAGATTGGAGGGGAACCACTTGCTCCCCATTGTCTTCCTCATTTCTTTTAACATGTGCCCTTGAAGTAGTCATATCCTGAAAACCATAAGGCACACATTATGGGAAAGACCTAATAAAAATAAACTCTAGGGCACGACTTAGAGAATGAAGAAGTGAAGTTTTCCTAACATACGATAGCCTCCTATTCATAAATGTGGTGCGCTTCACATTTATGAACAAGACTCCACTAGACGTGGTTTGAGACATCCTAAAACCACCCCAAAATGTTGTGCTCTGATACCATATTTGTCGCAATCCAAGGCTACCCTCTAGATGTGACACAGTGTATAAGACTCTAAAAAGTCTCATACAAGCCTCATAGCATATCTTGAACATAAGAGCATAGGAAAATAGTGTGGAATTTAAAATATTTCTTTACAATCGAAGCCTTTTATGAAATGAGAGAGAATCTATAACACCATGTCTCAAACCATCTCTAATAGTTGGATTAAAACTCTTGAATACGATCTTTAGGGACATAGCCCTTAAATAAGTATAAAACATAAAGAAAGACATAAAGGACATATGGTCAAGCCCTCGAATACTATGAGGACTCACCAATATTCTTTTTCTTGATCTACTATGGTCCTAGCCACGAGGATTGAATCCAATATCTCCAAACCCTACACTTACAGAAAATGTATAAAGATGGGGTTAGCACAAAATGTACTAAGTATGGAAGCCATGCATAAAAATCCTTAAAACATGCATAAAAGGGACATTTTATTTGAAACCATGCTATATGCCACTTTTGAACATCATATTTAAATAGTTGGAGAATGTAGATCATAAGACAAACAATGCACATTTAATCATACCATAAAGGATATCACCATAATTACAAGCATAGTCTCCGACAAAACATAATGCATACTCAAATCTTTACAAGGCATAGTTCACATACATAGTTACATACCAAGAACATATCATCATAATAAAACTATCACAAAACCAACCCTAAGCTATACTTGTGCAATGCATAGATAGGATCCCATAATCCTATCTACACTAAGTATCACTTCTAGGCCACCATGATCATGCATAACATACCTTGACCTTATCCATAGCCAATACTCATAGGCAATGAGACATTCATGTTCATATCTTGTAATAAGTAAAGTCACTCGTGGCAATAATCCATATCATGCATACATAAGTTAATATATCTTCATAGCATAAGGAAACCACACCACAACCCCATTATAAGTCTACTTGTGCAATGTATAAGTGAAGTCACATGCCCCTACTCACACTAAGTAAAGCTCATTAAGAAGTCATAAGTATAGTCCATGTTCATATTCATGTTCATGTTCATAATTCATAATAAAGCATGCATTAACTCATAGTCATCATGTTATAAAGGAAACCTACTATGCCCACTCTCAAAGCATACTTGTGTAATGCATGAATGAAGTCCCATATTCCCATTCATACTAAGTAGAACCTCTTGAGGAACCATAGTAAATAACCCATGTTCTTGTTCATGTTACTTGTTTATGTCATGGTTCATGTTCTTTTTATGTAGGGAAATAACCTTAACCGACATAAACAATATAAGCTACATGGAATTCGGTGTGATGCCCCACACCAAAAAGAGGTGTCCTACTTACCTAAGATAGAACTAACATGTTTAGATTTAGGTGGATCCACTAGCTAAGAACCTATGTGGGAACATAGTTATGGGATAAGGAGATTGCTACTATAAACCCAGACTAACTGACGTAGAAGGCTTCCATCTTATGAGATAACATGTTTTGGGAACCCAGACTAACTGGAGTAAAAGGAACACATTGGGAAGTCAGACTAACTAGCGTACAAGCTTCCATCTCATTTTTATATCCACTTGGTGCTAAGCATAATTCCCTTTAAGTTCATGTTAAGTCTTGACTTAAGTTCATGCTTATGGAAAGGTGACTTAACACTTAATCCAATCCAACATCATGATATAGCTCATAGATTTATTAGGTGAGAATAGCCTTTCAACCTTAGAATCATTAATATGTGAGTAAACCTTTCACATCATCTCCATAGTGTTAATGAGAATAGCCTTTCAATAAACATATCAACATTATCATAGTCCTAGACAATTTATGCATAGTCATGTGTAAGGGTAAGGTGAGAATAACCTTTCAATAACTACCACAATTACACAATAATCATAGGATCTTCACTTTCTAAGTGAATCATGAGTTCATACACAATTCTTGTCAACATATACAAACCTTTATAATTTGCCCTTCAAGGGCTATGAATCAACTCAACCCAAACATCTAGAATTAGCACATTAGATAAGGGGAACATCACGATTCAATAATACAATTAATATCTTAGTCATATTTTAGTCATGTTTATGCATGGGTGTGTGTGTGTGATTGTCCTTCTAATGACACAACAACAACATTATCATCATAGACACTTTACTCTCAAAGTATTCATAAACATGCACATAATATCATAATCATACATACTCTTCATATCTTGCATTTAAGGATCATTGATCATGTTAAGTCAACACATATAGCATTCAATATATTAGGCATGGATAGAATCATGAATCAAGTAAGATATTCATTTCATGCATAAAATCATGTGGTCATATCATAGGTCATGTGGGTGAAGTCTTTTCACAATAATGTCATATACAACTCAACATACATAATGTCTTCTTTCTTAAAGCCTTAACATCCTTAGTTTATTCATTTTAGCTTTTACCATTAAAGCCCTAGGGGTCATCTTCATGTTACAAGCCTTACTCTCAAGCAATGCCTCACATGATCATAATGTATACCTAGTTCTCAAGGTAACCTAACCACATGCCTCATACTTGATCAATTATAGTCATATAGGAGACATATAAACTCAATCTCAATACTACACAACCATGATCCCTCATATAAGCCCTAGTCAAATAAATTCATGTCTTGAAGCATTACCTTTAATCAATTCATATCTAGGTCATCTAGTCTAAGGAAATTCAAAGAAGTTCATCATTCTTGGAAGATCACATATAACCCTCAATTTGCCTCTTTCAAGACATGACACTAGATTATATCAATTTCACCATAGACCCTTAGGTTAATCAAGGATACATGTTTGATTATACTAAAATCATGTAATTACACTAACAACAACCATTAATCACATAATTGGGCCAATATTCAACAATTCCCACATCATGAAGTTAATTTAGTAAAGTGGGGGAAATAATGGGTCCAAGGGGAGTTTTCATCATAAAACAACAATACTCCATCAATCCAATCTTAATTCATCATAATCAACCATAAAAAGCCATAATTAATCAATTGAAAATGTTTTGGAAATAGACCCATGTCATAGATTGAAAACCCTACGTTTGGGGAATTTGGAAACTTGAAAACATCTTTTGAAAAGGCTCCTTGAATGAAACTTAATCAAGGATGAAGACTCCCATACCTTAGGTGTAGAATACAACCAAATTCGTATTGGAAAGCTCCCTTCTTCAAGCTCTAACTTGATCTCTTTCTTTGTTCTTCAACAGAGTCTTAACGAGAGAAATATTGGAGAGGAAGGGTGGTTACAATTTGGGGGTCTTGATATATAATGAGTTAATAGGGTGTTTTAATGACTTAAAATACTTTATATATATGTATAAATACTATATTAAACACCCCCTACTTAAAACTAATTATAAATGAATTACCTAAGTCAACCCACCTGTTGGCCGAGACTTTGACAGAAATGCAGGCCTCACTCACGCCCACCACTCACATATCATGATTGGACCTACGGGCCATGCTTATTGTCCCTAGGTCAGGTCTGAGGCTTGTTTTTGAGGGTCTAACCGACAACCCCTACCTACGGGGCATGGGTCCACCTACTGGCCGTAGGTGCCATCCGTATGTGGCCCTCATTTGGGCAGTTTTTGAGTTCTTTGGGGTCTTGGGGGTTAAGCTATAGGGTCCTCCTCAAGGAACCTTGGTTGATCCTTGGGGGGTCATACCTTGACGTCTAACCACTAAACACCTCAACCTAAGCTCAAGAACTCATTTTACACTTTTTAACCTCCCACAAAACTCGCACACTCTCACGTAAGGCTCTAGTCCCACCTACTAATTTTTTGGGTCGTTACATAAACACTTCCCCTGTTCCTTTGGGCCTTTTCTCATTCTCTAACATTTGTGTTTGGAAGAGCTCCATTTGGGATTGCATCTTTTTGATGTTCTCATCCCTTTCTATTTCCTTACCAAGTTGCTCTTGAGTCATTCTATAGGAAAAAGGTAAAACTTGATCTTTTTGAGTGTACCAAGCTTGATTTACCACCTCAAACGATTGGAACATTATTCCCCCTCAGAATAATTGATCAGCCACTCCTTTATTTACCGAATCAAGACTCTGGTAGAAGTATCGGAGCAGCAAATTGTTTGGTAGTCCGTGAGTCGGGCATTGAAGTACGAGTTTCTTAAACCTCAGCCACATTTCATGGATGGGTTCACCCTCCAATCGCTTGAAACCTAGAATGTTATCTCTGAGTTTCATCATCCTCGACGGGGGAAAGAACCTTGCATTGAATGTCATGGTAATCTCATCCCACGATGTGATAGAATTCTTTGGTAACTCAGCCAACCATTTGCTAGCTTCCCCTGTTAGAGAAAGTGGAAATAACCTGAGTCAAATTGATTCTTGCGACACGTTCTTGAATGAAAACGGGCTGAAAACAGCTATAAAATTCCTCAAATGCTCATGTGGCTCTTCATGATTCAACCCTCCATAGAGTCCCTTCATTTGGAGGAGATGACGAGTTGTGATTGTGACATCAAATATAGCATCCTTTTCGGTTGACGGTAGGCAGACTGCACCAATTCCACCTAATTGGATTGGGTTGTGCACATTATTAACATCATCAATATCATCTCGGTGACTTGTTTGGCTACCATTCATCTCTGTCTCACTCATTATCTCTTCAACTCAGCACAACCAATACAAACTCAATACAATCTGAATCAATTCAACTACAGCCAACAAATTCACAAGTTAAACTTCGATAAAGGAACTCTAAACAATGCTACTCCCTAGCAGCAGTGCGTATCAACCATACGTCATCCGATACTAGGTGTATACAGTCGTTAAGCAGTAAAAACGCAACAAAAGAGTTGGAGTCTATCCCACAGAGAGTAGTTCTATTTTGAATTCAAATGTGAAGTTATAGCGGTGACTTTTGCAGCAGAAGGGATAAAAGTTTTTGGAAACTATGGACCCAATTAGAAGAGTAATCACAATTTCAAAGGGAGCGGTTTTAAACTTGTGAACAACTCCAACAATTAACTAGCAACAACCAGATAAGGAAAAGACACTTGGGGGTTTGACTAACCAATTGACAAGTTCAACTCAACGAGTGCAAATCATTAACCAAAAATGCTAATTCTTCGTGGGTAGAATGGACTTTAAGTAAGGAACTTTTCTCTCGAACAATTACCTTGTTTACACTGAGTTTTGTTGAACCTTAAGCACTCCATAAATAGACCAGCCCACAATCTCACCACATCCACTCTCTCAAGCTATCTACATAGGATGAATCTTGGGTTTCACTTTCTCAAGTTGAAACCTTCATGACCCACTAGCTATGAGTGCTAAGTTATCACCTTATCTCTACACCTCTCTCTCAAGAAAGCATAAAACCCTGAATTATATTGAAATAAACATAAAATATAGAGATTATCCCACAGCAATAACTCAGAGCCACTTTAAATTAACACCAAAATCGATAAGACTAACACCCATTAAGTCAAACGCAGAAATTGGTTACATTATCAAACCCCCAAGATTGGGGTTTTAGTCAATCATTGTAAAAGAAAGAAATTCAATACCTACCACATGCTCCATGGCTGGGTATTTCAAAATCAAAATTCTAAGATGAATAATATCTTTTCTATTACAATACCCAATTGAAATCTATTCCCAAAATTCCTTAAAATCAACAAGAGTAGTGTTTTTGCTCTCTCTATTTTGTTCCTCACAATGACTGAATGCTTTCTCTTCTTCCAAAAATCAATTTATACTAATCTGAGGTGTGGCTTTTTAGGGCCAATCAGTTAGGAAAGTAGGGCTTCGCCAATCATTCTGCGACTCACCGATTGCCCTTTTCTCTCCCCTTCTTTCTTCACATTTTTCTCGTTCAAACATTGTTATTTTAGGCAATCCAGATCGGGATCGCTGATCTTTTATGTGATATGCCCTTTAGTCTTTTAGCTCTCCAATTTGTATTCACCTTGATCTCAATCAGAACTTTCGACGACATGGTTATCCTTCGTCGATGTAGTTGGCAAATTGTCGATAGGGCATGTAGTTTGCCTAAGTTCTTCCTATTTCAAGTTCATAGTTCTGTAAATTTAGGTGATCCAGGAGTGACTTGGTGATTCGATGAGTTCTCTTGGCAATCATCAGGCTTGTTTTTCTCTCTCTTTTTCAACTTGTGTTGTCCTTTTTGCCTATTAATGTCCTAGATTTGTTCCTCAACCCATATACCTAAAAATCAAGGATTTTTCATCAGGTCATGGCATAAATTTAGCATTTGAGGACACTAAACCTATATAAACAAAGCCCTAAATGAGTCAAAATCTCAGACTCATCAAATTGGTTCGAGGTGTTCATAGATTGGCCGAATTGGGTTTTCAGTTAATGGATTCCACCAAAGGTGATGTTATGGTTCAAAATGGTTTTGAATTGTCTTTTGTGGCGGATGTGAAAGCCAAGCAAGGCCTTGATCCAATTTTAGTTAAATTAAAAGAAGCGGTGCTTAAGAAATCTATTGAGGCTTTCTCCCAAGAAAGATATGGTGCGCTTAGGTGTCAAGATCGTTTATGTGTTCCAAATGTTGATGAATTTAGGAAACAAATCTTGTTATAAGCCCATATTTTGCGATATTTCATTCACCCGAGAGCCACCAAGATGTATCGTGATTTATAGGAAGTCTATTGATGGAATGGGATGAAAAAGGATATTGCGAGATTTGTGGCTAAGTGTCCGAATTGCCAACAAGTGAAAGTTGAGCATCAGAATCTAGGAAGTTTGTCACAAGATATTAGCATCCCTACTTGGAAGTGGGAAGATTTGAACATGGACTTTATTATTGGTTTGCCTCACACCCGGCGACAACATGACTCAATTTGGGTTGTAGTAGATCGGATGATGAATTTGGCTCATTTCCTTCCTTTCAAGGTTTCCTATTCAGCGTAGGACTATACCAAGTTATACTTGAGATAAATAGTAAAGTTGCATGGAGTGCCTTTGTCCATTATTTTGAAAGTCTTTCCAAAAGGGTCTTGGTACTCGAGTTAATGGCCTTTCATCCCCAAAGTCATGGACAAGCGGAGTGTACTATCCAAACTTTTGAAGCTATGTTAAGAGATTGTGTGATTGATATTAAGGGTAATTAGGATAACCATTTTCCATTGATTGAGTTTTCTTATAACAATAGCTATCACTCGAGTATTGATATGACTCCATTTGAAGCATTATATGGTAGAAGGTGTAAATATTCAATAGGTTCATTTGAGGTGGGTTAAGTCACCCTAATAGGTTTCGAATTGGTACTTGAGGCCATAGAGAAAGTTTGAATTATTAGAGAAAGGTTGAAAATAGTTCAAAGTCAGCAAAAATCATATGCCGATGTGAGATGAAGAGATCTTGAGTTTGATGTTCACGATTGGGTTTACACAAAAAATCTTACTTATGAAGGGTGTATGAGGTTTGGTAAGAAGGGGAAGCTTAGTCTCCGATATATGGGCCCATATCAGATTTTGAGGTGTGTTGGTAAGGTTGCTTATGAGCTAAATTTGCCAAATGAGTTGGCATCGGTGCATCCAGTTTTTCATGTCTCTATGTTGAAGAAATGTGTTAGTGGTCCGACATCCATAGTTTCCTTAGAAGGTTTGGGAGTTAAGGATAATCTTTCTTATGAGGAAGTCTCGATTGAGATTTTAGATCGTCAAGTTAAGAATTCGAGAAATAAAGAAGTAGCTTTCGTGAATGTGTTGTGGAGGAATCAATTAGTTGAGGGTGCTACTTTGGAGGCTGAGGTCGATATGATGTCCTGATATCCTCATCTCTTTCCTTCTACTCCTACTCTAGCTTGAGGTAATGAGTTCCTCATGGTTTGTTCTTTGTTTTGGAGTCATGTGTTTTATGTGTTTCCACGATTTCCTTTCTATGCATGATTTATGAAAAGTTCAAGTTTTGAGAAAATCAGTCAATTTGATAGATTTCTACATGTTTATGTGCAAATGAGTATGAATTCCATGTAGACTATTTGATATGATGATATGAACATGTTTTTAGCTTGGAGTGAAGTTTCCTCTTTGGATATATGCATTTGAGTATGTTGTTAGCTTGAAGTTGATGTTTCCTCCTTGGATATGTGTATTGCATGCATGATGGGCTATTATATCTAGTTTCTCCCCTCTCATGATGTTTTAATAGCGTCCTATCTTGGATTCAATAGTTCCTCCTTGGTCGTATGCATTTAGATGAAGTTGCATTGTAGGATGAATTGTTAGTTTCTCTCCTACTCTTTTCGTATCAGCTTGAATCACATTCGAAGATGAATGATCCCAAGGGAGAGATATTATAACACCCCATATCCAAAAAAAGGAAATTTACCCATTTCTGGAAGTTGCAGGTGTCAACCCACGTTGGCCACCTATGGCCCGTAGATGGGACCATAGACCGTATGTGTGATTCGTGGTTGACCACATTGGCACTGCCCAAAAGGGTCAAAATAATGGCCAAACCAACGAACCATTGGTGGAACCACAGTCCATGGTTGAGGCCCATTGTCCAAGACCCTTAATTGGGAGTTTCTGACCACCATCGACGACCATGCAGGACGGTCCGTCGGTAGTGGCTGTGGGTCTCAGCTGGCAGTTAAGTTTCAGGGGTAGTTGGGTCTATTCCTAATTAATTAACTCATATACTACGTCGTTTTACCCTTCACTAAGACCCCTCTATAAGTGTTTTCAACCCCCCAAATTAGCCCATTCAAGTTATTCTTCCAAAATCACAAAAAAAGATCAATTCTTCTCTCCAAAATAATTCTCTCTCTAGAAACTTGAAGAAGAAGAAGGATTCAACCAAGAGTTTCAAGTCAACTCTCAATTCCTCCATTGAAGATTTGAATTTGGCTTCAAGGTATGATAGTTTTTATCCATGAAATTCTTCCATTCATGGAGTTCCCAAATTCCTCTATTTCTAAAGGTAGAATTCCCCAATTGAGTTAAGGTTTTCTTCAATTATCATGAATTCTTTTCATTATTGATTTAAATGGTTAAATTATGATATCTTATACATGAATTGATGAAATGCTATGATTTTATGATGATTTCCCCCATGAACCCATGTAATCCACACGTTTTCAAGTTATGATCATATTATGTGGGATTTTTATTATAAAAGAATAGTTTTATGAAATTAAACATGTACTTCTTGCTTTACATGAAAGAATGATGAAATCCATATCTATCCCTTGTTTTCTAAATGTAGATGATTGTAAGTAGGTTTTGACCTTTAAAGTTAAATGATAAAGTTATGCATTTTCTTATGAAATCTATGCAAATATTTTAAAGATGCTTTGAGAGTAAAGTATCAATTATGATGATGGTATTGTGTTGTTGAAAGGATATTCTCATAAACAAGATGTGAAAGGTTTCCTCTCATAATAAAGGATTCTAAGGTTGAAAGGTTTTCTCACCTAATTGAGTCAAAGATTAAGAGTTTTCCTAATTAACCTATCTTCGATTGGTTATTAAAAGATGCCTTTCCATGGATGATGACTTAGGTTGGATTGGAAAGATGAAATGCCTTTCCATAGATAATAAGAACAAGTAAGAATTTACCATTCCTTGCCTAGAACCGAGAGGATATTGAGAAGGAAGCTCTCACATTAGTAGAGGTTGGGTTTCTAGTAGCAATGTCCTTATCCCTTACATGTGTGCCCCCATAGGATGATTTTCTATATAGACATTAGATAGTGGATCCACTTTAGCTCAGATTTATGGTCCTTACCTTGGCAAGTAGGACAACCCTTTTTGGTGTGGGAGACACCAGGGGATCATGTTGTAGCTTGCATGGTCTCTATTTCGATTAAGGCTAATCCCCCACATTAATAATGAACTAAGGTTACTTTAAGAAGTATATCATATGTGTTCAAAGACTTTAATGATGTTAGCTTGCATTGACCATGGTTTTATGACTTGTGTTTTTTAACTCTCTTATATCATGTTTTAGCTTGATCAATTGCATGTCATGAAATGAATTGTCCCTTTTAGAATGATTTAAATGTTTTATGCATAGATATCATACTTGGTATATTGTTTTGTACAAACACATACTCTTGCCTACATTTCTTCAAATGTAGGGTCTGACAGTCAGGTTTCTCAATTTCGTGGCTAGTGATTGATCTCGAGATTTCCAAGCTTCGGTGAGTCCTCTTGCTTCGATGAGGGATTTTAATTGTTTCTAGTTTTCTTATTGTATTTCATTTTTGGACATGATGTATGGGCTAGGCCCAATGTCACTCTATTGTACTAGGTGGCTATTAACACAAGTGTTTTAGACTTCCGCTTTTCTTCATAAAAAACTATTGGACTTGGACTATTTTTTACTCTTATTGTTCTATTTCTTATGTTACGAAAGATAAGTGGCCTGTATGGGGTCCTTCAGGTTTCTATATGTCATCTTACATCTAGGGGATACCCCTAGGTCGTGACATTATTCTTCTAGGAAGGATAATCGATTAACACAATGTATGTATTGACCAGATTGTTTGAGCGAATGGTCCCAAAGAGTCACACCAGATCCTCAAAAGCAAGTGGCAAGGATGGAGTAGCCTTAATGGAGGTAGATGTTAGAGAATCAATATGGGTGTCCCCTAGGTAGGGCTTCCACGACTCTAGTGAAATAAATGATGATCGGTGAACCAAGTCAATTTCTCCATAATATAGACTCCACAAAAAGTTTATAAGATTCATGGGATAAAATTTTCCTACCACTTGAATCCCTAGGTCATAGAGAAGTATCATCAACATTATTATCACCCCCATCACTAACGAGGATCAGGGTGAGGATGGCAGATCCAAGGCTTTAGAGGCACTTGTTGTCTCCCTCCCCATCATGAGCAACATGTTTGCCCTTTTATTTGCAGGTTGGGATCTTGGAGAGTTTAACTATACCATCAATAACGGCTTCTACACAAAGCCTTTTCCTTTCAGGAATTTCATCCAACAAGCAGTGGTTTCCACTATGTAAGTTGACACTAGTTTGGCCAATATCGCCGCAATTGATACCGACATTGCCAAGACCATTTGGGTTGAATCCCTAATGTCTAGGTTAAGGGAAAAGACTTTCAGAAAACTTGTTACAGAACACAAGTTTGTAACAAAAATAGTAAAACCCAATACCTTAATATACAAACAATTAGTATGGGTTTGGCTTTCGAGTCATTGGAGATCTCTTTCTAGATATGTTTGTTTGTTTGGGAGTTGTTCAGAATCCCCTAGACACAAGCCAACATGTTTAGTCTTTTGGTGTGACTTTAGGAGGACGATACATAATAGACTTGTGGTTGTCAGATAAAAAAAGGGAAGAAAAGCATAAGGGAAACATTTTAGCGAGAAATGGAAAGTGAAGTTTTATTATGTAACTCAAGTGAGAAAACTAAGAAAGAAAGAAAGTTCTGGAGCTTGAATGAAAAGATGATAAAAGTGTGGAAAGAAGAAGAGAAGATGATCTACAACTCATACAGAATAGGGTAAGACGTGAATCCTAGGTTTGGTCATGGCTCCGAGTTGAACGCAACAGGACACATGACGGTATATTTAATGCAATGAGACATGCACACATCATATGCTAGAGGGACACTTCACTTACTTTCCTTCCAAGAATTTAAAAGGAACTCTACTTAGGGATGCCAATGGGGAGGGGAGGGTGGGTTTAAGGATATCTGGGGTGGGGCGGGTTTAACGTTGCGTGCGGCGGATGGGTTGCGGGGCAGGTTGAAGTGGGTTTTTAAAATTAATGTGGGGTGGGGCGAGTTGTGGGTATATGTGATTTTATGTGGCTTCATATGTAATTTTCACATTTTACATGTTATAAGAGTGATAGAACATTATTTATTAAGATTACTTCTTTAAAGCTACTAAAATATTCAACATAGTGAATGAAAATGGTTCAATAAAAAATAATATAATTTTTACATGTTTTCCAATTGACCTATACAAAATAAAATTTTAAGTCATTTTCTAATAAATTAATGCAACTTAATGTAAAAAAAGGAATTTATTTTTATGAATTTTATTTGTATTGTCCAGCTTAACTAGAAAAATAGAACATTTTAAAAATTATGTGAGGAGAGTTCATGCGGGGCGAGTCTATCCAAGACACGGTAAGACGGGTTAACAATAAAAAATTCTTATGTTGGGTGGGGTGGGGGGGTAGGGCAGATTAAAAAATTTGTGAGTTAAGCTCAACCCGCCCCGCGCTGCCCCGTTGCCATCCCTCTGTCTACTTTTCGATTTTCTCATGCTTGAGAAACTGAAAAGTGGATGGGGGAACTATGTGTATGGGGCAAACATGGTCCTAAATAAGTGGGTAAATGGTACATCAACATGTGGCAAATGAATTTGTTCAAGAGGGACCACTTAAGAATTTTTGAACAAATGTCCTCAAGAATTAAACAACGGAATGATTAGACTAGAAGGACTACAAAATCAATGTCATCAAGACCAACACCTCACCAACACAACCCGACTTATACCTGGAGGTTTAATTTTGGGCACAAAAACATTAGTTGGAAAATACAAAATAATATGTTTGCCAACACATAAATCCCATATAAGATTCTCACGATCGGTATGCAATCGCAAAGTTAGTGACCAAGTAGAAGACTAGGGAAATGGCTCATTGTTCCCTAGGTTTTTCCTATAAATAACCCATAGGAGATTTGTATTATAGGCTCGAGAATCTTGATTCACACATTGTATACAAATACTATCTCTTTAAACTAAAAACTCTTTGTTCCTTGGTTCTTAAGATATTTCGGACACACTATACATAGGCCATCAAACCCCGATTTTCAGGATCTAATAAAAAACTTGACTATTTTCTATTTCTATATTCATTAATTGTGACACCCCGTCCGTTTGATTTTTTGAATTAACTTGTAATTTTGGAGTAAGAGTAAGACCTATAAACACATAAGGAAGGATGTTTTGTGACTTCTTTTTAATTTCAAAAAAATTATGTGAAGTGTTGAGGTCAAGAAAGTTGTTAATTAAAAGCCGAAAAAGATTATTGTAAATGTTATTAAGGAATTTCTCTGAAATTTTGGTCAAATGTTTCTATAATTTTCTCCTAGTATATAAAGAATTAGAAGGCCTATTACCAATAAAATCTAAGGTATATGAGTCTTGTTTCCAATGCACTAAGACTCTCATCCATAAGTGTAAAGAGAAGAGAGTTATGCACATTTCCGTGAGTGTGCAAGCAAGCAACTCTAAGTGGGACCCTAACTCTAAGTCAGTGGTCTTTTTAAAAGATCACCATCTTCATCTTTTTTTCATAAAATCAGCAAAAACCCACAAAAATGGTAAACCCACCTTTCAGTACTCCTTGGATACTTAGATTCTCGACTTAGATGTTTAACGGAAGTTGCTCTACGTTGCGAGCTCACGTTGTGGTATAATTTTCTTGTCGATTTAGGCTCCAGTTGTTTTTTATGCAAGAAGGAAGAATTTTAATAGTATTATTTCAGACATTTTGGTTGAGGTAATTTTATTTTTACAACCCTCTTTCATAATTCCATATCCTGGTATCATTTTTATTGATTTTTTTAGCCTCGTGAAGTTGTTTTTCATATTGTGGTTGTGCGAAACCCCTTTGTCTTTTTTAATTGGCTGTAATTATGGTTTAGTGATAGTGGTAAAATATTGGAGGTAAGTGGGGATTTGGTGTGATTTTAATTAGAGTCGTGTACGATGGTCGTTGATTGAACGGCGTGAAGTACACCTTGCTATGTTACCTCACGAGCTTGTCACTCCTTTGAGATGTTGATGGAATATCTTCAATGGAGTTAGGTGCATATTATTTTTGTTATTTTCCTCATTTTGTGAGTTGGACTTGGCTGGTCACGCGTGTGGCAATAGCGTCTCATTGATTAGTCATGGCTTGTTCTTCCAACCTCGCTTATTTCAACATTGTTGCATTACTTTTTGTTGGGAAAGTTTCATAAAGACACTTTTTGGGCTTTGGCTGGAAGGTATGTGTTAATGCTATTATTTTTCTTATGGCATGATCCTAATGGCCTAAGCTTATTATGGTCAGTGTATTATCCTTATTTAACTTGTATCCCTATCATGTTGAGTTGTCTACGACCATATGATATAATGTCTATCGACGAAACTCTACTCCTTGCTTAGTGGCCTGAAAAAGCATGTGATAATTGTGTTTGATAAATTATGATTACTTGTTCTTGTTGTGATGTTTTATCATAAGGATGTTGATGTACCGTGAGTTTATGGTATTTTTGATGCATTAAACTTGGATTTTTACATGAGTCTTAGACATTTTGTTATTAGATGTGATAGTATTTTGATTAAATTTTGCAGGAAATATATTTGGAGCAGTTAGAGTTGAAAGTAACAGCAGAAAATGGCCACAAACGAGCCCACCCACGAGCTATCGTTCAGTTGATGAGCATTAGATGGAAGAGTGGATGGAGTGTTCAAGTAAGTAAGACTAAGTGTGGAACCACGAAAGCCACTGATGGGCCGTGAGTCCATTGACGTACCGTCGTTGGTGGGGCATCGATGACTTCCAAAAGATGAGTTCTAGTACTTGAACCACGAGTGTACAGGACATACTATGCTTAGAATTACCGGTCATGGATCAAAGACCACATAATTTTGTCCAACTACAGAGAAATAGTGGAGACCACAGGCTGTCATTCCTTCAACGGACCATAGGTGACGAGCAGAAGCTACCCAAACCAAAATTTCCTAAACTTTCTTTTCCTATTTGGTTTAGGATTTCGTTTCTATAAATATTTGTTGTATTTTTCATTTTTGGGTGATTAGACCTTTTGTGATACTTTGTTTTGGCTTTGAGAATTATTTTGCAAACATTTTTGGCATTTAATTCTTAAAGTTGGTTTATGGAATTTGTGTTTGTTCTTGAATTCAAGATTTTGGATTTCATCTATTCTAATTGTAAGTTTATAATTTATATTTTAAACCATAATATGAATTTTGATTATTCAAGCCTAAATAGATAAATCAACAGTTAGGGTTGTGGGAACCATAAGAAATTAACAATGTAAAATCAATAATTAAGTAATTCTTGAATAGTGTTTATGCATGTATTCTTAATCTGTTTATTCTGAATGTTTTTAATGGTTTCCAATGTTAGAACTCGCCTCATTCCTACTAATCGGACCAAGGAAGTAATGAATGAGAAATGGATTGAACAACTGAGATTTGGACGTTGTAATTCGATATCTCATAGCTTGACCCACCTACCGTGAAGGCTAATCGGGGTTAAGATTAAGGTTTAGTAAAGCATACACCCATAGATGGACTAAGTTGCATGGTGAAATTCCCTATTTGGAGGACCAATCACTTAGGAAAAACATAACTTACCAACCTTGAATGTTAATACTAGGATAGAGTTACTATTATTGGAATCACTGCATTAAGAACTTGTGGGGAACACATGTACCTTATTTTTCATCTCATATAAATTTTACAAACTGTAAATTGTGATTACTTGTTACCTTTTACTACAAAACAATCAACTATTACTTTATTTACAACTTCACCCTTTTCAAGGAAGTAGTTTGACTAAAAGTAAATAACCATAAATTAGCCTAAGTCTAGATCATATTCCTCGTAGGATCGACCCTAACCTAAACTTAGGTTCTTATTTGACAACGACTGCTTATACTTCTTTAGGAGGTATACTTTGGGCGTACCAAATTTTGACTCCACTGCCGGGGAATAAGACATTTAGATTAGACTAATTTTGTTATTGAATTTTAGTCACGTATTTCCTGATTTACATTTTGTTTTGTTTTTGTTTTCTACAAGTCTTATCCCTAGTGTATGCCAAGTACATGGAGTCAAGGCAATCCTCTAATTCCTTACGTTCCTGAACTGAGACAAACTCTAAGAAGACTGGTTGGAAGAGGCCTAAATCTCAAGGTGCAGAATGATCCAATCGGAGCGGGTCAAGGGGGTATAGCTGGTTTGCAACCTCCTAAAGCTTTTGGATGAGCCTAGATATGTTCAAGGTAATCCACAAGTTTAAAATGCTGAGGGAATGCAAAATGAGTCGTTACCAGATGTCTGCAAAAACTACAGGGCTGATTATAATGTGGTGGGAGCGACCAGTGCTATAGTTGTCCCTTCACTACCTCTGGGACATACTTTTCTGGTGACCAGCAGTTTGATACAAATGCTTACATCTAGAAGGTTATTTAATAGGTTACCTTCGAAGGATTCATCTGCTCACATGATCAAAGTTAAGAATGTATGTATGAGTAGTATGGGGCAACCATATTTAGATATGGATGCGATCAGCTTAAGGGTGTTTCCAATTTCATTGACAGGTGATGCTACAGTATGAATTTCCATATAATTCAATCACAACATGGGATGGGTTACATAGGGTATGCTTGAAGAAGTATTTTCCATTGTCCAAGAAGTTGAATCTCAAAGATAAACTCAATAACTTTGTGGCATTGCATAGGGAGTTGGTGAGTAGCTATTTGGATAGATTCACTGGTTTTATGAGAGGTGTGCCTAACCACCGCATAGATGATGAGTCATTGAAAGGGTATTTTTACAAAGGGAAGATGATAATGAGAAGGTTGTGCTAGATACTATTTGCTGGAGGATCTTATGGAGCATGCAGGTTTCAAGAGATTATCGAAAACTTGATAGGATCCCTAAGAATAACAAGGAATGTAGGACTAGCAAGTCAAATACCAGAAAGAACACATTTGTTGTACGAACCACACCAAATTAGTCGAATGATGATATTCATGAGGAAATGGCCCAATTGAGAACTGAAATTATCTTGGTGTAGAAACATGTGAGAGGGAGTACTGAGAAAGTGAATGTTGTGAACTATCAACCTAGAGCACCACCTGATGATGAGTACATATATGAGTAGGATACAAATCTTGTGAATGATCAGACCGGGATTTTTGGACCAACGCCCAAGCATCCAATTTGGATAATTGGTGCCAAGGTCAAGGAAATCAAGGTCGAAACTATGGTAACTATAATTGTGATGGGAACTTTAATCGTGAAAACAATTATAACCAGAATGGGAGTGGCAACGGGAATGAAAAGGGTGGACTCTATGTTCCACTTGGGAATAGAGATATTGGATCTAATATGAATCGCATTGAAGATATGATGCACAAGATGATGAAAATATTTGATTCAAAAGACAACAATGTGAAAGAAATGTGAAATGATTTATCTGGTATTGGTCAAAAAGTTGAGTCCCATGTAGTATCGATTAAGCAAATTGAGCAGAAGTTGAGCCAATTGACCACAAGGGTAAATCCACGTATTCCTGGAACACTTCCTAGAAATACCATCCAGAATCCAAAGAATGATGATCACTGCATGACAATCACTACTAGAGGAGGAACGCAGACTATAGACCCTCATATGCCGAATGAAGTGGAAAGTGCAAAAAAGCATAAAGAGGATGAAGTTGAGGTACTTGAAGAGCCGAAAGTTTAGAATGAGAAGGAGGCTAAGGTGATGCAAAAGGTCATCCCTATGCCGAGACCTCCACCTCTCTTCCGTCAAAGGTTCGTAAAGGAAGCGTAAGAAGGACAGTATCACATGTTTATATCTATTCTGAAGCAGTTGTCCATAAATGTTCCTTTTATTGAGGCACTTGAGCAAATGTTGGGTTATGCAAATTTCATGAAGGATTTAGTGACTGAGAAGAGGGTTGTCAATTGTGAAGATTATGAAGAGCTGTAACATTGTAGTGCTATTGCTACTAGATCATTAGTACAAAATAAGGAGGATCCTGGAGCATTTACTATTCCATGTACTATTTGTGTGTTGAATTTCGCCAAGGTTCTATGTGGCTTTGGTGCTAGCATTAATCTGATGTCGTTGTCTATATATAAAAAGTTGGGCTCAGGAGCCCCCATACCAACTGCAATCCGGATACTCATGGCTAACCATATTGTGAAAAGACCAATTGGGGTGCTTCAAGATGTCCTTGTGAACGTTGAGACATTCATATCTCTAGTGGATTTTGTTATACTAGATTGTGGATTTTGAGGTCCCCATTATCTTAGAGAGACCATTTCTTTCTACTGGCATGCTTTGGTTGATATGGAAAAGGGGCAGATGAAGTTTTGTTTGAACAATGAAGAGATAATTTTTAATAGTTGCATATCCATGAAGCATACTAGTGATCTTAGGGCGGTGTCTGTAGTGAATCATATTGTTGAGGTAGTGCTGGAGGTGTCTATTAAGGAAAGACTTGGTGTTGAGGCGTTAGCCGTTGTGATTATGAATTTTGATAGAGATGGTATTGATGAATATGATGAGATAGTAGTTGCACTTGATGGGGTAAATTTTTCTCATGGTCAACCAAAGAAGCTTGATCTTGATTTAAAGAATCGAGAAACTCTGCCTGGAGACCATCTGTTAAGGAGCCTCCAAAGTTAGAGCTTAAGGCTCTTCCATCTCATTAGTGGTATGTGTGTTTGGGCCAAAATAATACTTCGCCTGTTATTATTGATGTTGACTTGAATGAAGGGCAAGTAGAGTCGTCGATATCAGTCTTGAAGTGATTCAAAAGGGCTATCGAATGGACTATTGTTGATATTATTAGTATTCCCACCGGGTATCCGTTCTCACAAAAAAAACAAAATTCAACTTATGTCAGATAGAAAGCCAAGTATTAAGCACCAACGAATATTGAATCCACTCATGCAAGACGTTGTGAAGAAAGAAATCATTAAGTGGTTGGATGTTGGAGTTGTATATCCTATTGTTGATAGTAGTTGGGTGAGTCCAGTGCAATGTGTGCCAAAGACGAGAGGAATAATTGTGGTTCCTAATGCAAAGAATGAGCTCGTTCCAATGAGGTCGGTCACTTCTTGGAGAGTTTGTATGGACTATCCTAAGTTGATGCGTGGACTGAAAAGATCTCTTCCCAATGTCATTCATGGATCAAATGCTATATCCTCTTGCTAGAAAGGATTGGTATTGTTTTCTAGATGGGTATTAGGGCTACAATCAGATCTCTATAGCTCCAAAATACCTAGAAAAGACAACTTTCAGATGTCCTTATGGGACTTTTGCTTTCAAGAGGATGTCATTTGGATTGTGTAATGCGCCGGCGACATTTCAGCGTTGCATGATGTCAATATTTTTTTATATGGTGGAGGACACAATTGAAGTATTTATGGATGATTTCTCTCTAGTTGGTGACTCATTTGATGATTGCTTGGTTCATTTAAGTGAAGTGTTGAAATGATGTGAATAGTGCAATATTGTGCTCAATTGGGAGAAATGTCACTTTATGGTGAAAGAAGGAATAGTTCTGGGCCATCGAATTTCATAGAAAATAATTAAAGTTCATAGGGAAAAAATTAAAGTAATAGAAAAGCTACCACCACCTATCTCTGTAAAAGGTGTTAGAAGTTCTCTAGGGCATGCAAGTTTCTATAGGAGGTTCAAAAAGGATTTCTCAAAAATTGCACCCATTGTGCAAACTACTTGAAAAGGGATCTATATCACGACCTAGGGGTACCCCCTAGATCTTTATGGCATATGGAACACCTAAGGACTCCATACATACCACTTAGCTCTCATAACATAAGATATAGAATAATACGAGTAAAACAATAGTCCAAGTCTAATAGTTTTTATAAAAGAAAAGCGGAAGTCTAAAACACTTGTCTCAATATAGCCATCTAGTACAATAGAATAAAATTGGGTCTAGCCCATATATCATATCAAAAAGTGAAATTACAAGAAAAGGAACTAAACAATGAAAGTCTGTCCTCGAAGCATAAGGACCCACTAAAGCTCAGGAATCTCAAAACTCAACCACTAGCAGTGAAATTGATGACCCTGACTGTCGGACCTTACATTTAGGGAAATGTAGGCAAGAGTATGTGTTAGTACAAAATAATGTACCAAGTATGATAGCAATGCATAAAATATTTAAATTGTGCTAAAAAGGAACATTTCATTTCATGACATGCAATTGACCAAGCTAAAACATGATATAAGAAAGTTAGAAAACATAAGTCATAAAACCAAGGTCAATGCAAGCTAATCATTTTTAAAGCCTTTGAACACATATGAGATATGTCTTGAAGTAACATTAGCTCATTATTAATGTGGGGGATCAGCCTTAACCGACATAGAGACCATGTGAGCTATAACATGATCCCCGGTGTCTCCCACACCGAAAAGGGTTGTCCTACTTTCCAAGGTAGAACCATGAACTTCTAGCTTAAGTGGATCCACTAGCTATTGTATATCTAGACAATCATCCTAAGGGGTCTCATACGTAAGGGGTAAGAAGACTGCTTCTAGAAACCTGACCTCTACTCATGGGAGAGTTTCCATCTCAATATCCTCCCTGTGCTAAGCATAAATCCCACGGAATAATCATTTCTTCTCATTCTTATTATCCATGGAAAGGCACGTCATTTTTCCAATCTAAGTTAATTCATCAAAAATGGAAAGGTAGCATTCATAACCAATCCAAGTTAGGTTCATTAGGATAGCTCTTAATCTTTGGTTCAATTAGGTGAGAAAGCCTTTCAACCTTAGAATCATTATTATGTGAGAAAACCTTTCACATCTTACTCTTATGTGTATAAGAGAAAATCCTTTCAATAACACAAACATCATCATCATTGATACTTTACTCTCAAAGCATCCTTAAAACATTTGCATAGATTATATAAGAAAACGCATAAATCCATAATTTACCTTTCAAGTTCAAAACCCACTTTCAATCATCAACATTTAGAGAACAAGGGTTAGATGTGTATTTCATCATAGATTCATGTAAAGCTAGCAATACATACGTGATTTCATAAAAGTCTTCCTTTAAGATCAAAATTCACATCATATGATTCATAACTTCAAAACATGGAGATAACATGGGTTCATGGGGGAAATCACCATAACATCATAGAACTTCATCAATTCATGCATAAGATATCATAATTCAACCATTTAAATCAATAAGGAAAAGAACCCATGATAATTGAAGAAAACCCTAACTCAATTGGAGTATTCTACCTTTAGAAATAGAAAATTTTGGAAACTCCATGAATGAAAGGAATCCGTGGATGAAAACTATCATACATCAAAGAAAAATGCTTATATTCAATGGAGGAATTAAGACTTGACTTGAAACCCTAAGTTGAACCCTTCTTCTTCTTCATGTTCTAGAGAGAAATATTTTGGACAGGAAATTTGATCTTCTTTTAGATTCTTAAGAAATTGGGTCTTAAATTGGGGAAATTTGAGGGAGAACTCTTATATAGGTCTTTAGATGAAGGGTAAAATGACGTAGTATCGAATTAAAATAATTTGAAAAGACTTTTAAGACCCTGACTTAAAAACTAAAAACAAGGCATGCTAGAGCTCGCCAAAGGCTACTCAGCGACTCGCCAAGTGAGCCTTTAGCTCACCGAAATTTACAGTAAATCAACTTAGGCGATGGGGAGTCGACTTTGGTGACACGCCGAATGGAATGGCAAGCTTGACTTAGCTCACCAAAAGTCCAGAAAATGCGACATCATAGATTAAGCCAAAAGGCAAGGTAGGTCTATTCGGCAAACCGCCAAGTCGACTCGGCGGATCGCCAAGTCAACTAAGAAGTGAATATTTTCCCTTCTCTAAATTCGAGGTGTTACATTATCTCCCCCTTGGAATCATTCTTCCTCGAATTAGATTTAATCTATCACCAAAAGAGTAGGAGAGAAACAAACAACCAAACCATCAATGCAACTTCATCTAAAGGCACATAACCAATGAGGAACTATTGACTCCATGATAGGATGTTATCAGAACATCATAAGAGGGATGAAAATAAATCTAGCAGCCCATCATGCATGCAATGCACATACAAGGAGGAAAAATCAACTCCAAGCTATCATCCAAGGAGGAAACATCAACTCCAAGCTAAAGTCATGCTCATAACATCATATCAAGTAGTCTATATGTAATTCATACTCATGTGCACATAAACATGTAGAAATCAATCAAGTTGAATCATTTTCTCAAAACTTGAACTTTTCATAAATTATGAATAGTAAGGAAATCATGGATACACATAAGACACATTACTCCAAAATAAAGAACAAATCGTGAGGAACTCATTACCTCAAGCTAGAGTAGGAGTAGAAGGAAAAAGATGGGGATATCAGGACTTCATATCAGCCTCGGCCTCCCAAGTAGCACCCTCAACTAAATGATTCCTCCACAATACTTTCACGGAAGCAACTTCCTTGTTTCTCAACTTCTTAACTTGCCTGTCTAAAATCTCAATCGGAACTTCCTCATAAGAAAGACTTTCATCAAATCCCAACCCTTCTAAGGGAACTATAGATGTAGGATCTCCAACACACTTCTTAAGAATAGAGATATGGAAAATCGGATGCACCGATGCCAACTCATTTGGCAATTCTAGCTCATAAGCAACCTTACCAAGACGTCTCAAAATTTGATATTGGCCTACATATTGGGTACTAAGCTTCCCTTTCTTACCAAATCCCATTACACCCTTCATGGGTGAGATTTTCAACTAAACCCAATAATGAATATCAAACTCAAGATCCCTTCTTCTCACATCGACATATGATTTTTACCAACTTTGAGCCGTTTTCAACTTTTCTCTTTTAAGTCAAACTTTGTTTATGGCCTCATATACCAACTCAGGACCTATCAGGGCAACTTCACACACCTCAAACCAACCTATGGGAGATCTACACCTCCTACCATATAAGGCCTCAAATGGAGCCATATCAATACTCCAGTGATAGCTACTGTTATAAGAAAATTCAATCAATGGCAAATGGTCATCCCAATTACCCTTAAAATCAATCACACAAGTCCTTAACATATCTTCCAAAGTTTGGATATTACACTCCGCTTGCCCATCAGTTTGGGGATGAAAGATCGTACTAAGCTTAATCTGAGTACCAAGACCCTTTTGGAAAGATTTCTAAAATTGAGAAGTGAATTGGGTACCACGATCGGAAATAATGTACAACGGCACTCAATGCAACTTTACCATTTCTCTCAAATATAACTTGGCATAGTCCTCCACCGAATAGGAAACTTTGATGGGAAGGAAATGATACGATTACGTCATTCGATCTACTATAACCCAAATTGAGTCATATTATCGTCGGGTGCGAGGAAAACCAACAATAAAGTCCATGTTCAAATCTTCTCACATACAAGTAGGAATGCTAATATCTTGGGACAAACCTCCCTGTTTCTTATGTTCAACTTTCACTTGTTGGCAATTAGGACACTTAGTCACAAATTTTGCAATATCTTTCTTCATCCCATTCCACCAATAGACCTCCCGCAAATCATGGTACATCTTGGTGGCTCCCGGGTGAATAGAATACCGCGAACTATGGGCTTCAGATAAGACTTGTTCCCTCAAGTCATAGACATTATGAACACATAAACGACCTTGATACCTAAGTATACCATCTCCCCCTTGGGAGAAAGCCTCAACGGATTTCTTAATCACCGCTTCTTTCAATTCTACCAAAATTGGATCATGACCTTGCTTGGCTTTCACATCTGCCACAACAGACGATTCGGATCCATTGTGAACCACAACACCACCCTTGGAGAGTCCACTAACTGACCACCTAATTGTGCAAATCAATGAACATCTCGAACCAACTCTTTCCTTTCCACTTCAATATGAGCAACACTACTCATAGATAACCGACTAAGGGCAGATGCCACCATATTTGCCTTTCAAGGGTGAAGAGAACACTCAACACTCATATCATAATCTTTTAATAACTCAAGCCACCTTCTTTGGCGAAGATTTAGATATTTCTGATTAAACACATATTGCAAACTCTTGTGGTCGGTAAACACATTTACATGAACTCTATACAAATAGTTCCTTTAAATCTTTAAGGCAAAGACAACCGTCGCTAATTCGAGTTCGTGGGTAGGGTAATTTGTCTCATGAATCTTAAGTTGCCTTGAAGCATAGGCAATAACTTTCCCATTTTGCATGAGTACACATCCTAGCTCAATTCTCAAGGCATCACAATAAATGACAAAGCCATCCATTCCTTCCGATAAGGTCAACACCAAAGCAGAAGTAAGTCTATCCTTCAACTCTTGGAAACTTTTCTCACACGCTTCAGACCAAATGAACTTAGCTTTCTTTTGAGTCAAAGTCATCAAAGGAGAGGCAATTGAAGAAAATCCCTCAACAAACCTTCTATAGTAACCAGCTAAACCCAAGAAACTTCTAATATCTGAAGGGGTTAGAGGTCTAGGCCAACTCTTGACCGCATCCGTCTTCTTAAGATCTACCTCAATACCCTTACTTAAAATAGTATAGCCAAGGAAAGCTACAGAACTTAACCAAAATTCACATTTGCTAAACTTTGCAAAGAATTGTTGGTCCTTAAGAACGTGCAACATGATCCTTAAAATATAAATATGCGCAATTCTCACTTCTCGAATAGATCAATATACCATTAATGAACACAATTACAAACATGTCAAGGTATTGTCTAAACACCCTATTCATCAAATCCATAAACACCACAGGAGCCTTTGTCAACTCAAATAACATTATCAAAAACTCATAATGACAATACCGAGTTTGAAAAGCCGTCTTTGGAATATCATCTTCCTTCACCCTTAATTGGTGATAACCCGATCGAAGATTAAACTTAGAGAAATAACTTACTCCTTGAAGTTGGTCAAACAAATCATCTATCATTGGGAGAGGATACTTATTCATAATGGTCACTTTATTCAACTGACGGTAGTCAATACACATACAAAGAGAACCATCTTTCTTTCTAACAAACAAAACTGGAGCACCTTATTGAGAGAGACTCGATCGTATAAAATCCTTATCCAACAAATCCTTCAATTGTTCTTTAAACTTCTTAAGTTCAGTCTCAACCATTTGGTAAAAAGGATAGAAATAGGTTGAGTATCTGGGACAAGGTCAATACCGAAATCTATTTCCCACTCAGAGGAATACCAGGTAAATCATCTGGGAACACTTTCGGAAACTCATTAACAACGAGGATCGACTAGAGAGTAGGGGTTTCGGAATCTACATCCCTCGCCTAACTAGATGGTAAATTCAACCCTTAGAAATCATCTTTCTAGTTATAAGATAAGAGACAAACGAACCCTTAGGCATAGAACTTCCCTCTTCCACTATAGGACAGGCTCATTCAGGAACTGAAACTTGACTACACTAGTTCTACAATCAATAGAAGCATAATATGAGTGCAGCCAATCGATACCAAAGATAACATAAAAATCTAGCATATCAAGCTCTACCAAGTTAACAAAAGTAACTCTATGGTACAAGGAAATGGGACACTTTCTATAGACCCTCTTAGCCACAATAGAATCACCAACAGGAGTATAGACAGAAAAAGGATCTAACAACACATCATAGAGCACATCAAATCTCATATCGACATATGGCTTCACAAAAGACAAGGTAGCACCAAGATCAAGTATAGCATAAACATCAAGTTGGAAAACTTTTAACATACCAGTAACTACATCGGTAGAACCCTCTTGTTCACCACGAATATGAAATGCATAGAATCAGCTTTGCTTAGGAGCATTGGGTCCCGAACCACTAGTAGGAGCCTGCTTGCCCTCTCTTCTTTTGGCCTAAGCATCGGGCAATCCTTCATTTTGTGACCACTTTTACCACAACCAAAGCAACCATCCATGCCATCTAGGCACTTATTGTAACACCCCGTATTCGAAAACAGACCAAAATGCAAATTTTGAAAAGTTACAGGTGCAACCTGCGGTTGCCATCCACGAACCGTAGGTCAGACCGCGGCCCGTGCTGGTGGTCCGTGGTTCACCACTGCAACCCCTCCCCAGCCAAGCTCAGAAAAATTTGTCTAAGTCTCGACTCACGGACAGACCCACGGTCCGTAGATCAGACCACGGTCCGTGGTCTGTGTCCGTGGATCAAGACCTCCTTACCCAGCCTCTGACATGAACTACGGTCGACCAGCACGGACCGTCATTCGATCCACGGTCCGTAGGTTTGACCGTAGATGAGGGGTCAGCAGCCAGTTAGCTGAAGATTCTAATGGGTCAACTTCAGATGGTCATAACTTTTAGTACAAAAAGAATTGTGTGTCCCATTACCTATGATATGATAGATAATTGAATTATATTTCCAACACCACCGAGTTTGCTCAAATCCAACCTCCGAGTAAAAGGTTCTGCTCGTTTTAGTGAAGGCCTGTCGAGCAGGCTTGACTTACGGATGCAATCTATGAATCGTAGATTGACCTACGGCCCGTAGTTCCAATCCGTAGATCACTCCGACAGCAGCTAATTCAGGGGTCTTTTGGTCTTTTCCTATTTCGTCTAACCCCTAAGATACGTCGTTTAGACCCTAAATCATGAGATTTTAATCAGTTTAATCCTAGAAACATAACTAGAACTTACTTTAGTCAAAATCATTAATCAAACTTAGAAAATTAGAAGCAAATTGGAGAAAAGAGGTCAAGAACCCTAGTTCAAGAACGCAGCAAGGTTCCTTCAGTTCCGGCCCCAAAATTGAAAGATTTCTCCGTGGAATTCATCACCGTGTATGTGGGATTTCACTAGTGGGTTCCTTTCGCCGATTAGGTCCCTAGAATTCAGTCAGATTCTTGATTCCAAGATTATGAACAAACCTAGGGTTTCTAGAATTACAGCAAATCGTTATAAATTAGTTATTTAAATGTTCCAAATCAGATTATCATGTTATTGCTCAGTTTATCGCATGAATTTCAAAACCCCGGCTATGTATTTCTTCGCCTTGAATTACACATGCTAGGTCGATATTTCAGTATTCAATTTTACATGCCTCGCCTTATGAATGCATCATTATCGATTAATTGTTGCATTCTCAGTTTGCATGTTCAGTTTCGAGCTATCCAGTATTTACAAAAATTCAATCATAATATCTTAATCACTTAATCTATTGGGAGTAGCATAATACCGAGTTGGACTAGGGTTCAACGTACCCATATAGTCCCAGAACTATGAGCCACGTAGGTGTAAGTCCACTCTGTGGGCAACATCAATTTAGTGATCACGTCAGCATGCCTTTATACCTCTGGCAGGGTATATTGGGTCCTCTCGATGGGGCGTATACATCGGACTCCACATTTAGCTCATGTGGTTTTATGTCGGTTATTAGTAGCTCCCACAGTTCGTGATGTAGGTTCAGGTTCTCAGCATCCAGATCACGCTTAGATCGATTCTCGATCTTCAGTTCAGCAAAGATCAGTGGTGAGTCCTCATTCTTCGAGGACTAGTGACATGTTTATCTTTATCGCTTTTTAGTCTTTAGTTTCAGTTTTGCTAGATCTAGTTGGGGCATGTCCCAACATTTCTAGTCAGTTTAGAGGCTTATTTCAGACATAGTTAGTTTCAGCTTAGTACTTGAGTTTGATATTTCTTTTGTATTAAACTCTCATGTTTCATATATCTCAGTTATAGTATATGGGTATTCCCCATCTTTTTTTTAATTTTATTTATGATTTAGCTTCCGCATCAGTTTATTATCTTTAGTATGCTCATGATCATGCCAGCAGGGTTAGCTTGGGATCACTTGTGGTCCTAGTTCCGTGTCCGCGTCTCGGGGGTAGCTCGGGGCGTGACAAACTTGGTATCAGAGCGTTAGGTTTAAGAGTCCTAGGATGTCTGAAAAGCCCCATTAAGTAGAGTCATTTTCATGGGTGTGAAGTGCACCACATCTAATGAGAGGGAGGCTATGTAGTATTTTAGGAAAAACTTCACTTTCTTGATACTCTTATCGTGCGTAAGGTATGATCTAATTTTATTCTAACTCGACGTTCTACATTTCAGATCATGCCTTCTCGTAGAGCTTATGTCAGGAATGCGAATGCCAGGAACGCAAACGCAGCTCCTCCAGTTCTAGATCAGGAAGTCTCAAATGCTGAATTCAGGATTGTCATTCAAATGTTGGCTCAGAGTGTGGCCAACCAGAACAATCAGCGGGTTCAAGCTCATGTGAATGCAAATGGTGGATCAGCAGCAGCAAGGGTCCGTGACTTTGTTAGGATGAATCCGCCTGAGTTCTTAGGATCACAGACTGGTGAAGATCCCCAGAATTTCTTGGATGAGATCAAGAAGATCTTTGAGGTAATGCAGGTCACTGGGAATGATCGGGTTGAGTTAGCATCTTACCAACTGAAAGATGTGGCTCATATCTGGTATACTCAGTGGAAGGAGAACAGGGGTACAGATGTCGCTCCTATTACTTGGGATTGTTTCAGCGAAACCTTTCTGGATAGGTTTTTCCCCATAGAGTTGAGAGAAGCAAGGGCCCAGGAATTTATGAACTTGAGGCAGGGAAACATGACTGTCCAAGAGTATGGGCTCAAGTTTAACCAACTCTCCAGGTATGCTCCTCACATGGTTGCTGATTCCAGGGCTCAGATGAATAAGTTTCTGTATGGAGTGTCAGACTTAGTGAAAATAGAGTGCAGGAATACTATGTTGTTGGGAGACATGAACATCTCTAGGCTCATGACTCATGCTCAGCAGGTTGAGGGTGATAAGCTTAGGGAACGAGCTAAGGAGACTAAGAAAGCAAGAACAGGTAACTATGAGTATTCCCAACAAAAATTGGGTGGTGGAAATCGCTCGCAGTTTCAGCAGAAGTCTTCGACTCCAGCCCTTTCATCGGCTAGTGTTCCATCACCCAGGTTCCGCAATGACCAGAAAGGTAGGGCGTCAGGCTCTTAGTCTCAAGGTAGTGTTTCAGGCACCAAAACCTACCCAACTTGCCCGAAGTGTAGTAAGAACCATCCAGGTGAGTGCCTTGCAGGTAAGGAAGGATGCTTTGGGTGTGGTCAGTCTGGTCATAGATTGAAGGATTGTCCTTCAAGACAAGGTCAAGGAGGAAATAATGGTAGAGCTCAGTCTACATCTTCAGCAGCACCAGCAGGTCGCCCGACTCAGCAGGGTAACTCTTCTGGTACTGGTGGCGGACAGCGCCAAAACAGGCTCTATGCTCTTCAGGCTCGTCAAGATCAGGAAGATTCTCCTGATGTAGTCACTGGTACGTTACGAGTCTTTGATATTGATGTTTATGCTTTATTAGATCCAGGGGCTACTTTGTCATTTGTAACTCTTTTTATAGCAGTCCAATTCAATGTTAATCCAGAAACTCTTTCAGAACCCTTCTCGCCTCTACTCCAGTCGGTGACCCAGTTATAGCTAGACGGGTATACAGAAATTGCCCTGTCATAGTCTCTCAGAAAGTCACCTCAGCATATCTTGTAGAGTTAGAAATGGTAGACTTCGATATCATTCTAGGCATGGATTGGTTACATTCCTGTTATACCTCAGTCGATTGTAGAACTAGGATTGTTCGTTTTCAGTTTCCAAACGAACCAATCTTAGAATGGAAGGGTAGTAGCTTAGCGCCTATGGGTCGATTCATTTCTTACCTTAAGGCCAGAAAAATGATCTCTAAGAGTTATCTCTATCATCTAGTTCGGGTTAAGGATTCTAGTTCTGAATCCCCAACTCTTGAGTCAGTTCCTGTATTCAGTAAGTTTCCAGAAGTGTTCCCAGAAGATCTTCCTGGAGTTCCTCTCGAAAGGGAAATCAACTTTGGAATTGATCTCCTTCCAGATACCCAGCCTATTTCTATTCCTCCTTACAGAATGGCTCCAGCTGAGCTTAAGAAATTAAAAGAGCAGTTGAAAGACCTTCTAGATAAGGGCTTCATCAAACCCAGTATTTTGCCATGGGGTGCACCAGTGTTGTTCGTGAAGAAGAAAGATGGTTCTCTCAGAATGTGTACTGACTATAGGCAGTTGAACAAAGTCACAATCAAGAATAAGTATCCTATTCCCAGGATTGATGACTTGTTTGACCAACTTTAGGGTGCTAGTCATTTCTCAAAGATAGACCTCAGATCAGGTTATCATCAGCTCAGAGTCAAAGATAGTGACATTCCGAAGATAGCCTTCAAAACTCGGTATGGTCATTATGAATTTGTAGTCATGTCATTTGGACTAACCAATGCTCCTGCAGCTTTCATGGATTTGATGAACAGAGTGTTCAAGCAGTACTTGGACTTGTTTGTTATCGTCTTTATTGATGATATCCTTATTTACTCTAGGAATGAGGAAGAACATGCGAGTCATTTGAGAGTTGTTCTGCAAACTCTCAAGGATCATCAATTGTTTGCAAAATTTAACAAGTGCGAGTTTTGGTTACAATCAGTTGCTTTCCTTGGGCATATTATGTCTAGCGAAGGAATTCGAGTAGATTCCCAGAAGATAGAAGCAGTGAAACAATGGCCCAGACCTATCTCTGCTATAGATATCAGAAGTTTCTTGGGGCTAGCGGGCTATTACAGAAGGTTTGTGAAAGGATTTTTATCCATAGCCTCACCATTGACTAGGTTGACTCAGAAAAAGGTTAAGTTCCAATGGTCAGATGATTGTGAGAAAAGCTTTGCAGAATTGAAAACTAGGTTGACTACAGCTCCTGTCTTGACTCTACCCGAGGGTTCAGATGGTTATGTGATCTATTGTGATGCATCCAGAGTCGGCCTAGGTTGTGTGTTGATGCAGCAAGGTAAGGTTATAGCTTATGCTTCTAGACAACTTAAGGTACATGAGAAGAACTACCCAACTCATGACCTCGAGCTAGCAGCAGTGGTGTTAGCACTTAAGATTTGGAGACATTACTTGTATGGTGTTCACGTAGATGTGTTCACAGACCATAAGAGCCTTCAGTATGTGTTCACCCAGAAAGAGTTGAATCTTCGCCAGAGAAGGTGGCTTGAGTTCCTCAAAGATTATGATATGAGTGTGCATTACCATCCGGGTAAGGCGAATGTAGTAGCAGATGCTCTTAGCAGATTATCCATGGGTAGTGTAGCACATATTAAGGAAGAAAGAAAAGAGCTAGCAAAGGATGTTCACAGACTTGCTCGCCTAGGAGTTCATCTTATGAGCATATCAGATGGTGGTGTAACAGTTCAGAATAGGGCAGAATCTTCTTTGGTAGTAGAGGTTAAGGAAAAGCAAGATAGTGATCCAATCTTACTTGAACTTAAAGGTGCAGTCCACAATCAGAGAGTGGAGGTTTTCTCCCAAGGGGGAGATGGTGTACTTCGCTATCAAGGTAGATTGTGTGTTCCTGATGTGGGTGAATTGAGACAGCATATTCTCGCAGAAGCCCATAATTCTAGATATTCTATTCATCCAGGCGCCACTAAGATGTACCGTGATCTGCGGGAAGTCTACCGTGGAATGGTATGAAAAGAGATATAGCAGATTTTGTGGCTAAGTGCCCCAATTGCCAGCAAGTCAAGGTAGAACATCAGAAACCAGGAGGTATGACTCAAGAGATTGACATTCCTACTTGGAAGTGGGAAGTGATCAACATGGACTTCATCACAAGTTTACCCCGTACTCGCAGACAGGATGACTCCATTTGGGTGATTGTTGATAGGGTTACTAAGTCTTCTCGCTTTTTGGCGGTCAAGACTATAGATTCAGCGGAAGATTATGCCAAGCTTTACATTAATGAGATTGTGTGGTTGCATGGGGTTCCTTTGTCTATCATCTCGAGATAGAGGTCCTCGCCTTACCTCTCATTTCGGAAGTCATTTCAGAAAGGTCTTGGTACTCAGGTTAACCTTAGCACAGCATTTCATCCACAGACGGATGATCAGGCAGAGCGTACCATTCAAACCTTAGAAGACATGTTGAGAGCTTGTGTGATTGACTTCAAGGGTAGTTGGGATGATCACCTTTCTCTTATTGAGTTCGCCTACAATAATAGTTACCATTCCAGCATTCAGATGGCCCCTTATGAGGCTTTGTATGGGCGTAGATGTAGATCTCCAGTTGGTTGGTTTGAAGTAGGTGAAGCAGCCTTGATAGGACCAGATTCAGTCCTTGATGCTATGAAGAAAGTGCAACTCATTAGAGATAGACTTAAGACTGCTCAGAGTCGCCAGAAATCTTATGCAGATGTGAGAAGAAGGGAACTAGAGTTCCAAGTTGATGATTGGGCTTTCCTGAAAGTGTCACCTATGAAAGGGGTGATGAGATTTGGAAATAAAGGGAAGCTCAGTCCTAGATATGTAGGCCCTTATCGAATCTTGAAAAGGATTGGTAAAGTGGCTTATGAGTTAGAGTTGCCAGCAGATTTAGCAGCAGTGCATCCAGTCTTTCACATTTCTCTTTTGAAGAAGTGTGTGGGTGATCCAAAGATCCATAGTGCCATTAGAGACTGTGACTGTAAAAGATAGCCTTTCTTATGAGGATGTACCGGTTGAGATTCTCGATCGTCAGGTTAGAAGGTTGAGAAATAAAGAAGTCACTTCAATCAAGGTTTTGTGGAGGAGTCAGTCTGTAGAGGGAGCTACCTTGGAAGCAGAAGCAGCCATGAAGTCCAAGTATCCTCACCTTTTTCCTTCCGATTCCATTCCAGCTTGAGGTAATAGTTCCTCATCAGTTTTTCAGTCATTCATGCATAAATTCAGTTTTAGAATCATGTTCCTTCAGTTTGTACTTGCATTTTCAGCGTATTTGCATGTGCTTGGAACTTAGTTCAGTCAGAAATTTAGTTCTCAGTATTTAGTGGTAGGGATTGCAGCCCTCTCCCTCTATTTCAGCTAGTTTAGTCTTCATTCGAGGATGAATGGTCCCAACAGGGAGATAATGTAACACCCCGTATTCGAAAACAAACCAAAATGCAGATTTTGAAAAGTTGCAGGTGCAACCTACAATTGCCATCCACGGACCGTAGGTCAGACCACGGTCCGTGCTGGTGGTCCGTGGTTCACCACTGCAACCCCTCCCCAGCCAAGCTCAGGAAATTTTTCTAAGTCTCGACTCACGGACAGACCCACGGTCCGTAGATCAGACCACGGTCCATGGTCTATGTTCGTGGATCAAGACCTCCTTAGCCAGCCTCTGACATGAACTACGGTCGACCAGCACGGACCGTCATTCGATCCACGGTCCGTAGGTTTGAGCGTAGATAAGGGGTCCAACCTCCGAGTAAAAAGTTATGCTCGTTTTAGTGAAGGCCCTGCCGAAAGCTTGACTTACTTGGATGCTGGCGAAGATTCTACACTTTTGATGGGTCAACTTCACTTTTCAAGTGTTGCCTTAGATGGTCATAACTTTTAGTACAAAAAGAATTGTGTGTCCCATTACCTATGATATGATAGATAATTGAATTATATTTCCAACACCACTGAGTTTGCTCAAATCCAACCTCCGAGTAAAAAGTTATGCTCGTTTTAGTGAAGGCCTGTCGAGCAGGCTTGACTTACGGATGCAATCTACGGCCCGTAGATTGACCTACGGCCCGTAGTTCCAATCCGTAGATCACTCCGACAAGCTCTTTTCCTCTCCTCTCGAGCTAATTCCTTTCAATGTCTACTAGGGTCTTTTGGTCTTTTTCCTATTTAGTCTAACCATAACCTAAGATACGTCGTTTAGACCCTAAATCATGAGATTTTAATCTCTTCCAAAGAAAATGTTTAATCCTAGAAACATAACTAGAACTTACCTTAGTCAAAATCATTAATCAAACTTAGAAAATTAGAAGCAAGAGAGGAGAAAAGAGGTCAAGAACCCTAGTTCAAGAACGCAGCAAGGTTCCTTCAGTTCCAGCCCCAAAATTGAAAGATTTCTCCGTGGAATTCATCACCAGGTATGTGGGATTTCACTAGTGGGTTCCTTTCGCCGATTAGGTCCCTAGAATTCAGTCAGATTCTTGATTCCAAGATTATGAACAAACCTAGGGTTTCTAGAATTACAGCAAATCGTTATAAATTAGTTATTTAAATGTTCCAAATCAGATTATCATGTTATTGCTCAGTTTATCGCATGAATTTCAAAACCCTGGCTATGTATTTCTTCAGTTCTTGAATTACACATACTAGGTCGATATTTCAAATTATTCGCCTTTACATGCCTCGCCTTATGAATGCATCATTATCGATTAATTGTTGCATTCTCGCCTTGCATGTTCGGTTTCGAGCTATCCAAAGATTTACGAAATTCAATCATAATATGTTAATCACTTAATCTATTGGGAGTAGCATAATACCGAGTTGGACTAGGGTTCGGCGTACCCATATAGTCCTGTAACTACGAGCCACGTAGGTGTAAGTCCCCTCTGTGGGCAACATCAGTTTAGTGATCACGTCAGCATGCCTTTATACCTCTGGCAGGGTATATTGGGTCCTCTCGATGGGGCGTATACATCGGACTCCACATTTAGCTCATGTGGTTTTATGTCGGTTATTAGTAGCTCCCACAGTTCTGTCAGACTCTATTGCATTGACCATTTATCAGTATATTCAGTATTCAGTCTCACCATGTTATAAATTGGTCATTGCATCAGTTAGCTCAATATTCAGTATATTCAGTATCTATATCATGTTCAAATTATTTCATTGCTTTATTGCTTTGTTCAGTTATGTTTTATTTCATCTTTACTCTATCCTGTATGCTCAGTACCTTTCAAGTACTGACGCATATATGCGCTACATCTTCTCGTGATGTAGGTTCAGGTTCTCAGCATCCAGATCACGCTTAGATCGATTCTCGATCTTCAGTTCAGCAGCATCAGTGGTAAGTCCTCATTCTTCGAGGACTAGTGACATGTTTATCTTTATCGCTTTTTAGTCTTTAGTTTCAGTTTTATTAGATCTAGTTGGGGCATGTCCCAATATTTCTAGTCAGTTTAGAGGCTTATTTCAGACATAGTTAGTTTCAGCTTAGTACTTGAGTTTGATATTTCTTTTGTATTAAACTCTCAGTTTTCATATATCTCAGTTATAGTATATAGGTATTCCCCATCTTTTTTTTTATTTTATTTATGATTTAGCTTTCGCATCAGTTTATTATCTTTAGTATGCTCATGATCATGCTAGCAGGGTTAGCTTGGGATCACTTGTGGTCCTAGGTCCCGTGTCCGCATCTCGGGGGTAGCTCGGGGCGTGACACTTATCCTTATGGTTTCATCCACACCTAGTACATGTAGACATAGGAAATGAAAATCTACTACCATTACCTCCTTGAGTCTTAGGGTTAGATACCCTATCTTTGTTTGACTTTTGGAGGAGCATTGGAGAAACCTTGACCAAAAAACCTTTGTCAAAATCTTGGACGATCATGTCCATCGGAACTTGCATTAGAGAAATTTTCATCACAGGCCTTAGCCGTCTTTGTCTTCCTAGGTTTTCCCTTAAGTTTTTCCTTCTCAATTTGTTGTGCATGATACAAGAGATGTCCATGTAATTAAAGAGCATGGAGTTATGATGAGTCCAAGATTTAGACTCATTAAGGGCTTTGTTTACATAGATTTAGTGTCCTCAAATGCTTAATTTGTGCCAATAACGGATGTTAAATCCTTGATTTTCAGGTATATAGATTGAGAAACAAAGCAAGGAAACTAACAGGCAATAAGGAACAAAACAAGTTGAAGAAGTGCGAGCCTGAGGATCTCCAAGAGTACTCGGTGTGTCGCCGAGTAGCTAATCAGACTGCATAAAGTTCCAGTGTGCCAAGCCCTAAAGGAAAGAACCAAGTTGGCGATGAAAGGGAGCAGTCGGCGGATCGCCGAGTGATTCTGCGAAGCCAAGATAGATCGCCCAAAGTTATAGACATTGAAGATGCTGAGTACCAAGGCAAAACGGCGATGGAAAAGAACAAAAGGTAGCTCTCCAAGTAGTTCGGTGAGCCCGACTTACTTCGTTGAGTGACTCTTCGCAGCATATTTTTGGCAACTATAAATACGTTTGTGAACATTTAGTTTAGTATTGATTTCACGTATCAGGAAAGTTCATCCAATACTAAGTGCCAACGATCGTTAGTCAGTAATATAATCCAACTAAGTGAGTTGGGGTCAAATCCCACAGGGAGTGGTACGTGCTTAAGATTCAAGAGCCAAGAACAAAGATGTTCAAGTCAATCATAGGTAAAAACATTTATGAATAAAAACTTAGTTCAAATTAAAGGTGACACAAGTGTCAAATATAGAGGGGTTTGATTGTAACTATCAACTACACTAGCAGCAAATAATACCAATTAACAAGTAATGAGACGGGTTCTTGAGATGTGATTGGATTATAGGCTAAGGTAGATAATTGGGTAATTGCAATTGAGAGTAAATAGCTATAAATCAGTGAATGATATGCTGAAATTACACCTCCCTAAAGAAGCACAAGCGATCGTTATCAAGTAAAGAACCTAACTTGTAGGTTGGGGTCGATCCCATGAGGAAAATGGTTTAGATTTAACTTTAACCAACAACTATATTTGTTTAGTCAAATTACTTCTAGAAACAAGTAATTAAAAGCGGGGGGGGGGGGGGGGGGTTGTGGAACAAATTGTAAGAATTCAGTAAACAAAAGTCAATTTCGGTTGTTATCAAGATGAGAGAATTAACTAGGGTATGTGTTCCCCACAAACTCATAACGCAGTAATCCTAGTAATAGCAATCATTTTCTAGTATACTACATGCAAAGTGATAAGTTAGGTATTTTTAAATCCTTGGTCCGGCATCTAGATAATTGCACCCCGCACTTTGGTCCGGCTACGTTTATATAACTTACTAACCCTTACATTTACCTCATATTAGACATCACATCAATGTTTGGCTTAGCTATTACTTCACACCAATCGACACTAGCCTATTAGATAGTATCATACTAAATCTACGTTGATAATCCTTTTCTTGTTGATTACCCCATTGGTCCGGCAAGTACCAACAAGGCGAGTTCTAATGTATGCACTCGTTAAAAAGACTTTTAAACGAAAGAATTATCAATGCATGCAACAACACTATTCAAGAATTGCTTAGTTACTATTCATACTTTGTTAATCGCTCATAGTTCCCACAACCTAGTTGTGGAGTTTAGTTACCCATAATCATATGAACACAATTCATTGTTTTAGATTAAAGAATTATAAACTTACGTAAGAAGAAGAATAAACCCAGAAATTCAACTTGAATTGCAACACCAAAATCTTCAAAACGAACTTAAGAAATCAATAATTGCTAGGTTTGCAAGAATAATATCCCAAATCACAAAATATAACTAAAGGTACCAACTTTTTGACAATGTAACGAGTGCCCTTACTTCAAACAAAATCCCTTTTTCACACCATGAATATGAATTTGAGTACAGGGATTCATTCAATACTCACACTCAGAAGTAACTTCAAGTATAGTTAGTGCTCAATACCATAGGCTTTCCCTTATTTTCACTGCTTAGACTTTCCAAACTAGATTCTAGGATCACTATAGGACTTTCTTGGCTTGTAACATAGGCTCAGGGTCAGGTGTGGTACATTTGGGTCTTCTTAGTGATTTTCTGTCCCCCTTGACATTACACTAGGCTTTCTACCTCTTTTTGCCCTATTTCTGATATCTTACTGTTTTACCTTCTTTCCTTTGATTTTCTTCAACCATGGATGTAACTTTAGACTTTGTCGCTCTTTATTTTTCACTTTCATCTCTTTCTTACGTTTTATTCTTTTATTTAGCTTTCAACAAGTCACATCCTTTCCTCTCTTTTCTTTTTCTCTTTTCTCTTTTTCAACATCAAACTCTTTTTATACCCATTTTTCTTTTGGTTTCTCTCTTTCACAGCCACCCTCAACTTATGGATTTTCCATTGGTTGAGGTGCACAATACCCGATGTCGGATCAGGGCCAAGATTGAAGTTGCCTTTTACATTAGCCACCCTCAACTTAGTCTTTTGGCCTAAGTCGAGGCGCACATGTCCAAGAGGGGACCGGGGACAACATAGTAGATTATGGGAAGATGAGTTAGAGGTTTAAAAAGAAATGGTCTAATTTAGGCTCAAAGCATTTGGATCAAATAAAGTATTTAGTTCATTTGGTTGGATTCTCTTTTAGGCAATTTGTGGACTTATCAGAACAAGGGCCTATGATCACTTTCTAGCCTCTAGAGTAGATTGTCTTAGCAGGACCAACCAGGCAAGTTCTAGATTGGCACAAAACTATTTGAATAATCAACTATTCTCACACACTCTTGGCGTATAGTTTAATTATCACATTACCTAGTTCAAGTTTTAGCTTAAGGCATGCCATCAAGTTCATTCATTATCGTGTCATACTCAGAGCCAACACATTCAACTTATCTTAGCTTACAAATTCTAGCACACATCACAAAATTTAGACGGGTATTATTTTTCACAAGCCATCATGCTTCATCATTTTTCATGCTTCTACACATACGATCCTAACACATGCCAGTTCAACAGAAATTAAACAGTTTCTTGGGGAAAAAGAACACAGGCAAGAAAACCCCAAGAGAGGATTATGAGTTGGATTACTCAGATTTCACCCTATCACTCACAATCCATTTACCCCACCTCCAATAAAGAACGGTGCAATTATCCCCAATGCACAGAAAAATAGTAAAAAGTAATGGATGTGGGTGAAGCAAACCTGAGGTGCATAGCGCCGATGAACCATCAACAAGCGGGTGGGTTCAATTTCCTGGTGCCCGCTAAATCAACACTCGAGTCACCCTCAGTAGTGCCCGCATCAACAAGGAAGCACCATCACTAGTGCTATTTGCGACTCTAACTGAACCATTAGTTGTGCTCACATCAATAGCCACAGTAGACAGAACCTCAGACACAGGCATAGAACTTGACGCCCCAGCAACTATCTCACGGGCCCTCTGTTGCCTCAGCTGCTCATCTATTATGGAGGCTTTCCGTGCCTTCTTCTCCTGCCTGTGATGCCTTTTGCTAGCCTTTTCCTCCTTTGTGAGCTCAGTTTTGTGACTGGAATGGTGCCTCTTACTGTGGACACGTGCCGGCTATGGTTGCACATCTGCATCATCTCCATTGAATAGTGCACCTAGGACTGCATCGTCGCCTAATGCAGAGGGTGCAGCCTGTGGCTCAACAACTAGTGTGGCCAGGATGCAGTCAACATCGGCCCGGAGACTAGCTAGCTCGGTCCAAAAAGAGGACATATCAGTAGTAGGAGCTGGCCTCTCTAAAACTCTCAACTCAAAAGCATCAAGCCGCTTATGAACTGCTTGAACCTTTTGGTCCATTTTTGCTTTCATCTGTGTTTCTACGCTCTCTTCGAACTCACCAATCAACTTCCGCATCCAGGGCTTAATGTGGTGCAGCAAAGTGGCCATTTGGGCCTCTAACTTCTGGACTCAGGCTAGTGGTATAACATTGGCTCCCAACGGCGGGGTGGCTTTAGATGAGCTGGGGGCCTGACTAGCGGCCTGGAAACAGGAGGCGGGGGCATCATCAGTGTGGGCTGGAGGGATAGGCTCATCACCATGCATCTGCTCCACCACATCTACTAAATCAGTACCCAATGGCACATCAATTTGTGGCCCTCTGCGAGGAGGAGCCACATTGCCTCATCCTAGATCAGATCGATATCTAAGGTCCCCGTAGGGTGGATCAACCTATTACAATGCCAGAGCAGCACTCCAGAGTCCCTACACAATTGAAAAATCAAACATGGAAAGAGGTAAGTAGTGGAGGTCTTGAACACCCTCTCGTGAATTTTTGCCAGCAGCATACAGGCAAAGTCGATCTGTAATCCTGCTACTAATGCTGAAACCATGAAGGCTCTGTCCCATGTGAGTTGGTTGTCAGCTTTTGTAGGCGACACCATGTTCCACACCAACAACCAAAAGAACTTGGCCACCAAAGTCAAGGTGGCCTTCCGAATACCCAAACGTGGCGAACTAACCCACTCTACATGCTCTCCATTTGCAGCTATGTGCCTTGCCAACCACAGTAAGACAGCCTCTCTTTGCTCGGCATTACGCGTGAAGGCTCCACTCCTCACAACATCCCATTTGTAATCAAATTCGATCGTGTTGAGGGCCCAAGTGTGATCAGGACCAGGGCCATAGAGAAATTGGCTAATGGTGGTATGTGAGATGTCTACTAGAAAACCTCAGACCATAGTAGAAGTGATAAGGTCCTGGGCTGTGGGCTTAGACCTCTTGTCAATCAAACCTCGGAGAGTGGTAGCATAGGAGGCATAAAACTCCCGCACAATATCCTCACTATAATTCCCAAGGTCTCGAGCCATCCAGTCACACTTGTGAAGTTTAAAAGGTAGGTGGATGTCGGGGATAGTGTACAAGCACCCCTTGAGGACTCTGCGCTCCTCTGTAATAAGCTAGGCCATCTTTTCTTTGTCATTCTTCATCTTGCCATCCCGATAAATTTTCCATTGGCCCTCAACATACCATTTATTTAGCTCGTTGGCCACTGGAGTAGGGTCATCACTCTGTGGTACAGGTACTGATTATGAGCTAGTGGCCTCATCAGACGAGCCTGCTTGTTCATTATCGCCAGAACCTATGGCCAATTTAGCAATGGACCCTGAAGCGTGGGCAGACTCGGACCCTGAAGCATGGCTAGACTCAGAGCCGAACGTAGACCCATTCTCTGAACTGGAACCAGCCCCAGTTGGTGACCCGATTAGTGTGTGCTCCTCATCAGACTAGGAGACAGTGACTATGTCAAGAATCACCTTTCGGGGGTGTCTCTAGAGACTCGGGGTGTAGTAGGCGAGGTCTTGTGTTGGGAGGAACGTATGTTGGATCCGTCTCCACATCATTATCTTCGTCAATTAACCTGAAGCTAGGGGCAATAGATTTTGACTTGCCCATTTTTGTGTAGGTGACTAGCTTCTTGGGTGCCATCGAACCTGTGGAAGAGTTGTTAGTACCAAGACTAACTAACAACACACTCGAAATAATATTAGAACTTCAAATGAGCACCAACAAAGACTAAAAAAAATTCAAAAAGTGGCTACGGTGGTCATTTATGATTGAGATCTATAGTTCGTAGACTGATCTACAATCTGTGGATCCCTTCCGTGGATCAGAGGACCAACAATATTGGACGCAAAGGGAAACCACGGCTATACAGAATGGTCCGTAGATTGATCTATGGACCATAGTCCACATCCATGGTTTGACACTTGGTGAACTCTTCAAGTGCTTCCATCTACAGTCCATAGATTGATCTACGGTCTGTGGACGGGATCTATGCCAGGTTTTAGACATACTGTACTTTCAATCTCACATGTTTGACCATTTTCAATAGGGTCCTAGTCTAATCATGTATTTCAACACTTAATTATGCTAGTTTGCCATTCTCAAGATTCCGTTTAATCATTTTAACAAGTATTTAAGACAAAATTTGGAACCCTAAGTAGAAACTTACAATTAGACTTATAATCTCATACAACAAGTGATAACAGCAAGGTTAAGGAGATCACAAATAGAGAACTGAATATTAGAATGCGGAAGCACAAAGAAAAGAAACAAAAAAAAACTAACTAAAGATATGGGAAATTCGAAGAAAAGATACACGAATTTCCAAGGATTAGATGTTCTAAGGTCTTGAAAAGATCCAAGTAACAACGTATAGATTTATGGAAGAAATCTAACGCCTTTACTTGAGAAAACGAATCAAAACAATAGATTTGGATCTTGACCGCTTTATAAGTAACTAAAGACAATAATTAGTATGTAGAAACTAATCACCTTCTAAAGAATATCAAAAATAAACCAAAGATATCACAAGAAGAAGTTACTTTATACCTTAAGCTATGAAACTAGTAAAGGTTTAAAGATAAATTCTCAAAGAACAAGTCACAAAGGTTCAAAGAACTCTCTCAAATATTATTAATATCAATCTAACTTGTCTTTAATGAATAAAAAGGGACCCCTATATATAGGAGAAGGGGGAAAAACATCCAAGACCCTAAACAGACAATTACAAGGAATCCTACTCTAGAAAGGAAATAAAGTAACATAACTAGGAACAAATTTAGTACTTCTAGGAAAGCATTAAATGGTACTTAGGAGACCATAAATAGACTATTAATAACCTATATATAAATAAAGAAATAAGGTAAATCTCAACTAGGAAAAGAATCTTCACAATCTTGGAAAGTTTGACTAGTCTTCTCTCAAAACTTGGGCAGAAAGCAACTCTTGTTGTGGCTGATTCTTGGACTCTTCTTGACCTTATTTGCACGAAATTGGCCCTTAAAATTCCTCATCTTGGGCTTGAATTTGGGCCACCAAATAATTGTAGCATTTGGACAATTCCTCTTCCTTGGGCTTGAGCTCTTCTTCCCCAATAAAACACTTTTGGATTAGCGATTGAAGCCCATTGAGCTTATCATTGAACTCCTTGGTTTGAGATCTTGTTATGGGCTTCCTTGGAGTTTCTAAAGCTTTATCCTTGTCCTTCAATGGAGTAGTGCTTCCTTGGATGCTATCAACAAGGCAACACAATCACTATCTATCGTTCCAAGGGTATTGTAACTTCCAATTTTAGCATGCAATTTCATCTAGCAATAACCCAAGGTCAAGACCCAATCCCTGACTTTCTATAATCTATCAATGAATTGAAATTCAAAGTGAGGAGAAAGTCTATTACCTTACAGTAACGGGAATGGGGTGATTCTGTGATGACAGATGCTTTCAAGACCAAAAACCACATCTTCGTTACTAACCTAAACACCAGACCCTTTTGTAGAATATGGAATGAGTAGTATTCGAAATGGAAAGGAATCGTGGGAATTATGGGAGAATGGAAGGGATGATTTTATGGGGGAGTTATGGAGTGATTTAGGGGAGTTGAAGTGTTTGAAACGGTTGGAGAGTGAATGGAGGGAAATGGAAATCATTTCAAATTAGGGGAATTTTAAATGGGGGTCCGGGTCAGGTAAGACAAAATTAGGGTTTGGATCCATGAGATCCCATCTACGATCCGTGGATCAATATACGATCCGTAGATTGGGACCGTAGATGATATTCTAACTTGGAAAATATCAAAACTTGCATGGAATCTACGGACACTATTGACGATCCGTGGACTGAACCACGGGTCGTCAATGGGGTCCGTAGACCGCTGCACCAGACCTTTTTCTTGTAGATTCTGCTTTTCACCCCTGCACATGTAGCAACTATTAATATGTTCTTTTTACATTTTTTAGACACGGACCCTATGCTATGTCTAGCCAACACTAAAACAAAAATAAAACAACTATCTAAATGAGTACAGAGAAGCAACTAAACAAAGAAAATTACTAAATGGAAAACAAAAACCTATTGTTGGCTAGATTTTACATCTTGGGTTGCCTCCCAAGCAGCGCTTGATTTAACGTCGTGGCACGACGCAGGCCTCTTGATTACTCAGACTTCATCAAGATGATAGGCTTCAACAACTTCTTGCACAGTTTCTGTGTTTCCCAGTTTCTGAACTGTCATAAGATTTTAGGCAAAATTCACCAAGCATATTCAAGTCATTCATTCTTTGATTAGATGTCGCGCCCCAATCCAAATTTAGCTTTTTCATCGCCCACAAAGCCTTATGATCTAGCTCTACCGGTAAATGGCAAGATTTTCCGTATACAAATTGGTAAGGAGACATACCTATGGAGGTCTTGTATGTAGTGTGATAGGCCCATAGAGCATTATCAAGCCTCCTTGACCAATCCATTCTATTAGCATTCACAGTCTTCGCCAAAATCTGTTTGATCTCTCTGTTGGACACTTCAACTTGCCCGCTAGTCTGTGGATGATAAGGAGTGGCTACATTGTGGCGGACACCATACTTCTCAAGTAGTGCCTTGAACAACTTATTACAAAATTGGGAGCCTCCATCACTGATAATCATCCTCGGTGTACCAAATCTGGAGAAGATATTCTTTTTCAAGAATGCGGTGACACTTTTACCTTCATTGTTGGGGAGCAAAACTTCTTCCACCCACTTCGATACATAATCAACCGCAATAAAAATATACTTCATCCCATGTGAACTCACAAATGGACCCATAAAATCAATGCCCCATACATCAAACAACTCTATTACCAATATAGGATTCATAGGAAGCTCTTGCCTCTTTGAAATCCCTCTTTCTCTTTGACAACGATCACAAGACTTGGCGAAATTATGAGCATCTTGGTGGATGGTAGGCCAGTAGTACCCACACTGCAAAATCTTATGCGCAGTATGAATACCACTATGATGCCCACCAACAGGCGATGAATGGCATTCTTCAAGTACACTCAACATCTTAATCTCGGGCACACAGTGACGAATAATCCCATCAGCACAACTACAATACAAGTAAGGCTTATCCCAAAAGAATTTCTTCACATCATGCATAAACTTTTTCCTTTGGTGAAAAGACAAGTCCGAGGGAACCCAAATCGCTTGCCAAATAATTAGCAAAATCTGCGAACCAAGGAATCAGATCATGAAAAGCAGCCAATACCTGTTCATCTGGAAAAGTATCATTAATTTCAGCTCTATCACCAAGCTTATGCATAGCCTCTTCCTCTAATTTGGACAACTGATAGGCAACTTGATTTTCGGTCCCCTTTCTATCTTTTACCACAAAATCAAACTCTTGCAGCAACAACACCCATCTGATCAGCCTCGGTTTTGCATCTTTCTTCACCATCAAATACCTCAATGCAGAATGGTCAGTATGCACTATGACCTTAGTACCAAGCAAGTAGGATCAAAAAAATTTGAATGCGAAAACCACCGCAAGAAGCTCTTGTTCAGTCACAGTATAATTCTTTTGGGCCACATTTAGAGCTTTGCTAGCATAATAAATAAGATGGAGATTTTCTCCCGCCTCTGTCCCAATACTACACCAAGCGCCACTCCACTCGCATCGCACATTACCACAAACGGTTGTTCCCAATCCGGTGAAATAATGATAGGTGCAGTAACCAAATTCTCCTTCAACTCTCCAAATGCTCTCAAACAAGCATCATCAAAATCAAACTTATACTCCTTTTCAAGCAGTTTGCACAATGGATGTGCAATTTTAGAGAAATCTTTGATGAACCTCCCATAGAAACCTGCATGCCCAAGAAAACTTTGAACACCTGTTATAGAGATAGGTGGCGGAAACTTTTCAATTACCTATACCTTTGTTCTATCAACCTCAATGCCCTTCTAAGAAATTCGATGACCCAGAACTATCCCTTCTTTCACCATAAAGTGGCACTTCTCCCAATTTAGCACCAGATTGCAGTCTTCACACATTTTAAGCACCTCAGCCAGATGATCCAGACATCGGTCAAAAGAGTCACCTACCATAGATAAATCATCCATGAATAGTTCAATAGTGTCCTCCACCATATCAGAAAATATCATCATTATACAACGCTGGAAGGTTGTTGGAGCATTGCACAACCCAAAGGGCATCCGTTTAAAGGCGAAAGGCCCATAAGGGCAAGTGAAGGTGGTCTTCTCTTGGTCCTCCGAAGCTATAGAAATCTGATTGTAACCCGAATAACCATCAAGAAAATAATACCAACCCTTTCCAGCAAGTCTATCCAACATATGATCCATGAATGGCATAGGGAAATGGCCCTTTTCTGTCCAAGCATTTAGCTTACGGTAGTCCATGCAGACTCTCCATCCAGTCACATGTTGTATCAGAACAAGCTTGTTTCTCTCATTAAGAACCACAACAATCCCACCTTTCTTGGGCACACATTGAACAGGACATACCCAACTACTATATGCAATGGGATAGATAACTCTAGCATCCAACCACTTGACGATCTCCTTTTTAACTACCTCTTGCATAGGCGGATTTAATCTTCTTTGGTGCTCAATACTAGGTTTGTGATCTAGCATAAGTTGGATTTTGTGGGAACAAATATCAGGAGGAATCCCAATAATATCCGTAATAGTCCATCCAATAGCTCCCTTGAACCTCTTTAACACAGTCACCAAGCACTCTACTTGTCTAGCATTTAAATCTGCCGCAATGATGACCGGCAAGATATTATCTCTACCCAAGAATACATACCTCAAATGCGGTGGTAGAGCCTTAAGCTCCAATTTTGGTGCCTCCACAACAGATGGTCTCGCAGGTGGAGACTCGTGATTCTTCATGTCTAACTCATACTTCTTTGGTTTTGACTTATATTTCCACCTATCGAGTGCAGCTACCAACTCATCGTACTCTCCAATTCCATCACTGTTGAAATTCATCATAACTGTTGCTAGTGCCTCAACACCGAGTCACTCTTCAATTTGCCCTTATGTTCCACTCTCAACTCTGTAAGTTATAGCAGATACCGTGTGGAGTTCATTACTCTGCTTTATGGACCTACAGATATTGAAAATTGCTTCTTCATTGTTCAATCTGAACTTCATCTGCCCCTTCTTCATATCAACCAATGCACGCCCTGTGGCAAGGAATGGTCTCCCAAGGGATGGGAACCTCAAAATCAACCTCATAGTCAAGAATCACAAAATTCGTCGAAAAGATGAACGACTCCACTTTCACTAGCACATCATGGAGTACACCAATGGGCCTTTTCACGGTTTGATTGGCCATAAGTAACCGCATCATAGTAGGCTTTGGATCCCCTAGACCCAACTTCTTATAAATAGATAATGGCATGAGGCTGATGTTAGCACCAAGATCACACAATGCCTTAGCAAAGTGTAACAACCCTATAGTACGTGGGATCGTGAAAGCACTAGGGTCTTTCTTTTTCTGCACAAGAGACCTTGTAGCAATAGCGCTACAATGTTGCAGTCTATCATCATCTTCAAAACTTACAAACCTTTTCTTTGTCACCAGATCTTTCATAAACTTCGCATACCTAGGCATTTGCTCCAAAGCCTCTATCAAAGGAACGTTGATGGAAAGTTGCTTCAATATAGTAATAATCCTGCGATATTTACCATCTTCAGTCTTCTTCACTAACCTCTATGGAAAAGGTGGTGGAGGTCTAGGTATGGGGACCACTTTCTGAGATATATCTATTTTGTTCTCTATCGCATTCTTAGACTCTTCTCTAACCTCTACCACATCATCTTCTTTTCTAATCTTAACATCCACCACTGACGGCATAGATAGATCAATGGTTTGCTTACCCCCTCGAGTAGTAACTGCCATATAATGACCATCATTATTTGGATTTTGGATGGTGATGCTAGGAAGAGTGTCAGGATGACGTGGGTTCACTGTAGTAGACAACTGAGTCATTTGCTGCTCTAGATGCTTTATTGACACTGCATGGGCATCAACTTTTTGACCAATACCAGGCAACTTGTTTCTCATCTCCTTCACATTCTCATCAGTTGCATCAAACCTTCTCATCATCTTCTGCATCACATCTTCAATACGCGCCATATTGCCTCCAGCTTCCCTAGTACCAGATTCTCAATTTTGAGGGGGGACATAAGGTCCAACCTAATCATTTATGTTTTTATAGTTGTTGTCGCGATTGAAGTTCCCATCTCGGACATATTGACCCTCTCGATTGTAATTACCATAGTTCCGCCCTTAATTTTCTTAACCCTGGGGCCAATTATTCGTGTTGGATCCTAGGGCATTTGGTCAAAAAAACCCCGTCTAATCATTCACTGCATAAGCATCCTCTTCATAATAACACTCTTCAACTGGTGGTGGTGTTCTAGTCAAGTAATTCACAACATTTACCATTTCCGCACTTTCGCTCACATGCTTCAATACCAACCCTAACTCAGTTCTCATCTAAGTCATCTCCTCACAAATCTCATATGCAGACTGGTTGTTTGTAGTATGAACAGCAAATGTGTTTCTTCCAGTATCTGACCTACTAGTGCTCCATAATTTCTATATAGGGAATCATCCTATGGGGTCACATAGGTAAGGGATAAGGAGATTTCTTTTAGAAACTCGGCCTCTACTCACAGGAGAGCTTCCATCTCAATATCCTCTCGGTGCTAAGCATAAATCCAATGGAATAGTCATTTCTTCTCATTCTTATAATCCATGAAAAGGCACGTCATATTGCCAATCCAAGCTAAGTCATCATCCATGGAAAGGTATCATTCCTAACCAATCCAAGCTAGGTTCATAAGGATAGCTCATAATCTTTTATTCAATTATGTGAGAAAGCCTTTCAACCTTTGAATCCTTATTATGTGAGAAAACCTTTCACATCTTACTCTTATATGTATATGAGAAAATCCTTTCAATAACACATCATCATCATCATCATTGATACTTCACTCTCAAAGCATCCTTAAAACACTTGCATAGATTTCATAAGAAAATGCATAAATCCATAATTTACCTTTCAAGGTCAAAACCCACTTTCAATCATCAACATTTAGAGAACAAGGGTTAGATATGGATTTCATCATAGATTCATGTAAAGCTAGCAATACATGCTTAATTTCATAAAACTCTTCCATTAAGATCAAAATCCCACATCATATGATTCATAACTTGAAAACATGGGGATTACATGGGTCCATGGGGGAAATCATCAAAAAATCATAGCACTTCATCAATTCATGCTTAAGAGATCATAATTCAACCATTTAAATAATAATGAAAAGAACTCATGATAATTGAAGAAAACCCTAACTCAATTAGGGAATTCTACATTTAGAAATAGAGAAATTTGGAAACTCCATGAATGGAATGAATCCATGGATGAAAACTATCACACCTCAAAGCCAAATTCTTATCTTCAATGAAGGAATTGAGACTTGACTTAAAACCCTAGGTTGAACCCTTCTTCTTCATCAAGTTCTAGAGAGAGAAATATTTTGGAGAGGAGATTTGATCTTCTTTTAGATTATTAAGAGAATGGGTCTTAAATTGGGGAAATTTGGGGGAGACCTCTTATATAGGTATTTATATGAAGGGTAAAAGGACGTAGTATCAAATTAAAATAATCTAAAAAGACTTTTAAGACCTTGACTTAAAAACTAAAAACAAGGCACGTTGGAGCTGGCTAAAAGCCACTCGACGACTCGACAACTGAGCCTTTAGCTCGCTGAAATTTACAATAAATCAACTTGGGGGCTAAGTCAGCTTAGGAAATATGGAGTCGACATTGGCAACACGCCAAACTAAATGACGAGCTCGACTTAGCTCGCCTAAAGTTCCAAAACACTAGACATCAAAGATCAAGCCAAAAGGCGAGGTGGTCTACTCGGCAGACCGCCAAGTCGACTCGACGGATCACCAAGTCGACTAAGAAGTGAATATTTTCCCTTTTCTAAATTCGAGGTGTTACAATCTATGTTTGTGTTGGATGATGCTTATCTAAGAGCATTTGAGGGGCTGAAAGAGAATTTGACTTCCATACCAATCATTATTTCACAGAATTAGGGACAACCATTTGAAGTGATGTGTGATGTGAGTGGGGTGGCACTTGGCATAGTATTGAGGCAGAGGAGAGAGAAGATTCTTCATCCTATATACTATGCGAGCAAATCTTTAAATGGTTCTCAAAAGAACTATACTATTACTGGAAAAAAAATTGTTGAAGTAGTCTTTGCATTTGAGAAGTTTAGATCCTATTTCCTTGGCACTAAAGTTATTGTGCATGCTGATCATTCAGAATTGAGGTATCTTATGGAAAATAAGGATGCAAAACCAAAAACGGATTAGATGGGTATTATTACTACAAGAATTTGACTTTGAAGTGAAAGATAAAAAGGGAACAAAAAACCAAGTAGTTGATTACTTGTCCAGATTAGAAGAAGAGGCTATGATAAAGCTAGAGGATGGAGTTGAGATAAATGATGCGTTCCCCGATGAACAAGTATTGGCTGCTTCTTTTGACCTTATTCCTTGGTTCGCAAATTTTGCCAATTATTTGGTAAGTGATTTGGTGCCTTCGGATCTATCATTTAATCAAAGAAGAAAATTCATGTCTTATGTGAAGAAATTTTTTTGGGAAGAGCCTTACTTATTTCATATTTGTGCTGATGGGATTATTCATCTGTGTGTGCCCGAGATTGAGATGATAAGTATATTAGAGGCGTGTCATTTATCTCCTATTTGTGGACACCATAGTGGTATCCGGACTGCTCATAAAATCTTGTAGTGTAGGTATTACTGGCCTACTATCCACCAACATGCTCATGACTTTGCCCAATCTTGTGATCATTATCAAAGAGAAAGAGGTATTTCGAGGAAGCAAGAACTCCAAATGAAATTGATACTGGTGATTGAGTTGTTTGATGTTTGGGGTCTTGACTTCATGGGTTCGTGTCACGACCCAAGCCTAGGGCTTAGACGTGACCGGCGAATGGGGAACCCGAGGGAACCCCAAACAAGCCTCATAGCATATCATTACACATCCTTGGTCGCGGAAGCAATTAAAATGACCATAAGCAATAAGCATAATCAAGGGGAAATCGGGACTAAGGGAGCAAGAAAAAAAAAGGAATGATACATAAATACCATAGATGAGTCAAGCTCAAGCATAATACACAACTTGTCCAACACCACCTCTAAACATGGATACTTAGCGGGAGCCGAGATAAACTACCGGGCTCACCCTCATAGTCAAAACATAACTAAAAAGAAAAAAAAGGTCTTATACATAGCAAAAGATCATGAGCAACGTCCCCGGAATGGAGGACTCACCAATAACCTTGATAGGAAATCGAATTAGCCACGTGGAAGAGGATGGTCGATTTGCGGTGCTCCGGACCCTACATGGTGACATCATGTAGGCATAGAGTATGCATTAGTACGTTTGAATGTACTAAGTATATGGGATGCAATGCAATGCAACAATGGATGGACATCATAGGCAAAATGCATAATCGTACCAGATAGATAACATATTAATGAGATGATATGTATAATGATGCTTATATAAAAATTATATTTAGTAGGGCATAGTATATGTGTAGTGAGTGACCATCAATATAGCATTTCCAAGGCCTACCACCCCCTTGGAGAGGCGAAAGAGGTACAAACCCCTCAATGTGGTTACCCGGGCCTACCACCCCGAGCTAGGGACCAAGGTACAAACCCCTCGATATGGTTATACGAGCCTACTACCCCCGTACTAGGCAACCAAGGTACAAACCCCTCGATACGGTTATACTGGTCTACTACCCCGTACTAGGCAACCAAGGTACCAACCCCTCGATACGGTTACCCGGGCCTACAACCCCCCGAGCTAGGCTTGGTCGACTCACAACACTATATATAGAAAACCATATACATTTATCCATTTCATTCTCATTTCAATAATTATATAACCATCCGACTCATAGGACGTACATTGGACCTTCCATTTCATAAGAATTCTATAAATGACATTTTATCAAACACATGGTGGGCTATTGTTCTTGTAAATAAAATCATGTGTTTCAAGAGTGCTAAGTCCAACCAATTTCAAAATTCATATAAAACAGCCCACCAACAACATACATATATATATACATATATAACAACCTTCATAATTTGATCATGGAGGCATGAAAACCATAAACATCACATAATAATACCATTTCATGAAAATATGCAAGATAGACCTTAATAGGGTGTGTAGTAGTGATTCCATAATTCAAGAGTTCATAAATGATCATAAGGACCCATAAACTTGAAGTAAAATAGAGGATAAATGGTTGGACTTGTGGAAAGGAAGGTTTCCACAATCAACCCACATACCTCAACTTTGGAGAATTCTTGATGAAGATTGGAATGGAGAATTGCTTGAGATTGAATCTTGAATCCGGATTTAAACCTTGGGATTCTTGAATTTGGTGGATGATCTTGGTGGAATTTTTGGAGAGGGCTTAGAGAGTGTTCTTGGATGTTTTGAAGTTAAATGACTAAGTATGGATATGTCCCCTTTAAAGTTGACCCTTAAAATCGCATTTTTTGCGATTTTCGAATTTTGATACGGTTGCTCTAAAATTCGGATTAGACCCATTTCCCACTCAATTTGACCCCCTAAATAAGAATATGAAGTCGAATTTCCAAAATGATGCACGGATTTTGAGATATATGAAAAGTACAATTTTAGGTGTTTCTGAAGTACATTTTCGGGCATTTTTGGGGTCGTTTCAGTTCGTTTGTGATCTCAAATGGGATTAAGTATACTCTTGTAGCAGTTGACCATATTCCTAAATGGGTGGAAGTTGTTGCGCTTTCAAACAATAAAGGGAAGAGCGTCACCATGTTTCTGAAAAAGAATATTTTCTCCAAATTAGTACACCATGGATAATTATTAGCAATGGAGGTTCTCACTTTTGAAATGAGTTATTCAAGGCGTTGCTTGAGAAGTATGGTGTTCGTCACAACATAGCAACCCATTATCATCCGCACTCTAGTGGGCAAGTTGAAGTGTTGAATAGAGAAATTAAGAAAATCCTTGCAAAGACTGAATGCATACAAAACTGATTGTTCAAGGAGGCTTGATGATGTTTTATGGGCCTATTGCACTGCATTCAAGACTCCCATAGGTATGTACCCCTACTAACTTGTGTATGGGAAGTCTTTCCACTTGCTTGTACAGTTAGAACACAAACCAATATGGGCACTCAAGAAGTTGAATTATGATTGGGCTGTTGCATCAATTCAAAGATTGAATGAGTTTGATGAGTTTTTCCTAAAAGCATATGAAAGTTCATCCTTTTACAAGGAGAAGATGAAGAGGTACCATGATCAAAATATCGAAAAGAATGAATTTATTCCTGGTGATTTGGTGCTCTTATTAAACTGAAGGTTGTGCTTATTTTTTGGCAAGCTTACGTCCATTCAAAATGATTAAATTATTTCCACATGGAGCCGTTAAACTCTAGAATAATGAAGAAACGAGGTTCAAGGTGAATGAGAAATGAATAAATATCTACTTGGTGAAATCTCAGGTAGTCAATGAGGTGATAGAAAAATGAAGCCTTGGTGAAGTGTGAGTAATCAAGTTGTCTGCATCGTGCCGCGATGATAAATTATGCGCTACTTGGGAGGCAACCCAAGATGTAAAGTCTAGCCAATTTTGGGAATTTTTGTTGATTTTTATGAATTTTTACTATTTTCTATTGAATTTTATTGTTTTTGAGTCTTAGTGTTGTCTAGATTATGGTTGAATAGGGTTCGTGTCCAAAAAGAGTCATGAAAATATAAAAAGGAACTCGTGATGTTTGCTATGTGTGTAGGAAAGAAAAGGAGAATATGTAGAAAGTTTATGGTGCAAGGGTCTACGATTCCCATCGACGGTCAGTCGTTCAGCCGACGGACTGTGGATGGCATCCGTAGATGCCAAGTATGTTTTCTAAAAATTCACTAAGTGTTGAAAGAACCAAGGACCCATCCACAAACCGTCATTTCACCAAAGGACTGCCGATGGGCTTTCATGGGTCCAAGTTATGGTTAGACAGTCGACCTGACCCGAACCCCAAAATTAATAAAAGCTTTCATTTTTTAAAACATCCCCACATTCCCTCTATTCTCACAACCATTACAAACAAGTATTCTCTGCAAATGCCCACCCCCTTCACATCCATTTACACCCATTAATCTCCCCCACTACACATATATAAACCCATTTTCCCCATTTCATTCCCTATTTTCCATTCTTCTGCTTTCCCAAATTCCATTTTATTCCTCTACCAAAAGAACAATAAAAAGGGTTCGAGTTTGGTGTCAACACTTGCTTGGGGTCTAAAGAGATTAAAGGCACACTCACACAACTTTGCACTACTTGTAAGGTATTTGATTTTGAACTTGAACTATTAAATTCATAGCTGAAATCACAAAGTTGTACTTGACCTTGGGTATGAAATTACTTGTGACAATTAATTGATATAGTTCTAATGAACCCTATGAATGGTAGTTTAGTGAGTGTTGTTTTTTAATTTGATTTAAATTTATGATTGTTACTTCTAGTTGAGTTCTTGACTTAGGGTTTTGATTTAGTCTTGTTCGTATGTGATTAATTGCATGTTTGAAACTGTAGGGATGATAGAATAACCTAACAATATGTTGAAATGCATGTTCTAGAAGTATTTTGGTAGTTGCAATCGTGTTTGTATGTCTTTTGTTGAAATTGTGAATTTTGTTATCTATTACAAGTACTGGTCGACGACCACAACCCACGAGCCATGGGGCAACCTACGAACCATAGGTCTGGTCCCATTGATCAGCTACACAACACAGTAGCTTAAGTTATGAACCACGGTTTGGCTTACGATCCATCGTTCCATCAATGGACCGCTCTGGTGAACCATTGTTCCAGATACAAAGACCAAAAATTTAGCTTCCTGACCAATGGAGGGCATCGACGATCCGTCGTTCATTCGACAGCCCGTCAGTACCTACTGTAGGTCCCAAAAATAACTACTGCCTCAAATTTTTCTAAGTTCAAAATTTTTTGTTTTACATTTTAATTGGTTTGTTTTGGGTACTTTGGTAATTAATAAGTCTCCTATAGGTGAAATAGCACTCAAGAAGGTGAAACCTTACAAACGACAAGGAAAGTCAAAGTTTGTGGCCCCTTCACACTAAATGATAGAGGATTCTGATGGGTCAGAGTATGAACCCAAGAATCTCCAAACCTCCTGCATTGCACCATGGACTACTAGGCAGCACTCTCAATAAGTTGTGTTGTACATTAATGAGGAGCCACCCAAACATAATTTCGCCCCCAGTTTAGGGAGGGGGCAAGCCTTCCAATACAGAGAACAGAGAGTCAATGTCTAGCTCCAGCTCCGGCAAGGATTCCAGCTCTCATTCAATTTTCGCCTCAGCTTTTGACACCACTAGTACTGGTAAGGCCCATGACCCTCGAAGTATCAGGATTGAGTCAGTTTTATTGTCCATAGAGCTAAATCGGTGGTGCATTGAGGGGCAGTTCCATATATACATGGATTGGCTTTATGTTAGTGAGCACCAGAAGTTTGCCCTTACCATTACCAATGAGAGACGTGTACTTACTAGCAGCCACAGATTCTTGGGTTATTCACCCGGCACAAGTGTGACAGGATGGGGACAAATCTAGGAAAGTATAGCTCATAGATTGTTAGGGAGTTCTATGCATCCTATACAGCGATGGTGGAGACTTTCATGCAACCACGAGCTAAGCCATTAGCCCAGCCTCCTCTATAGACTACATTGGTGCGAGGTTTCCTCATTGACCTTTCAAACACTACCACCCACTGTTTAATTTATGGTTAGACTAACACTCTGCCGATTAATACAGCCGAGTATGACTACAGGATGGGGATTGTACAAGCAGGGCCTTTATGAAGGACACTGAGCAGCGAGAGTCCTTACTAAGTTGGATGGCCGGCCATATTGCTGATGATGGAGAGGACATCGAATGGGTGCATGATATGTCATTGCTCATATGAAAGGCATACCTGAGCTTTGCAGAAAAAAAATTCTTGTCCATCATACGGACTAGGATTTCCCCTGCACAGGCGGACAAAGTGGTGACTTGGGATCAAGCGGTGATGTTGGCAGCTATTATGGTAGGTTTGGAGATTGATTTCTCTTGTATTCTTATCACAGAGATACATGAGAGGGTGTTCCGAAGGACGACCATCATGCCTTTTCCTTGCCTTATTTTTCATCTATGTAGAGAGGCTTCGGTGCTGATGTGGCATTGTGACAGGCTGACAGAGGCGACCAAGACTGTTGATGTCGGCCTCATTAAGGAAAATGCAGACCTAGTAGCTTTGAGAAAAGGTATATATATTGACTTAACTCCCATGGGTGATGATACTATTGTTGATTTTAAGAAGGGTCGGGTCGAGCGGGCAGATGATGACACTATTCATGCCACTACCACAGTTCCCTCTGTGCAGCAGCCTCCCCCTTCCATGTCATCTAGTCATGCTAGCACACCTCGTGCTCCTACTCCTTCTGGGTTTGCTTTACTACCACAAGCTAGAGTCCAGAAGCTGGAGGGTTAGATGGACACTTTTCTACAATATATGCGGCCTTGGATGAAGAAGTATTTTGAGGATTCAGAAGCAAAAATGGAGCAAGCAGTCGATAGGAAGATTCAGGTAGTGCATTGAAGGATAGATGCATTTGAGCTCAGGGTGATGGAGAGGCATCAGTCAGGGCCAGTGTTGATCTAACAACTTTCCAAAATGAGTTACCCAAAATCCGATCTGATTTTAATGCTCTTGTTGCCACAGCCGAGGCTTCCCAAAGCCTACACCTGAGGTTGATGTTGATGAGGTGGTGCTGAGTGCACTATTTGGAAAGGATACACCTTACCTTGACCCCTCCCGTGCGGCTGGAAAGCACACATATTCTTCTGAACCTATTTTTTATCCAAAGGAATCGAGACAATCCAAGAGAGGGAGCGGTAGCAGTTGGAGACAACCAAGCGACGCTTTATTCTTGATAAGGACCTGCGGTAGTAGAGAGTGAGGGAAAGGGTTGTGGGTGTATCTGCATTGAGGAGCATTACTGATGGTGCTCCCACTACTATTGAGGGTGTTACTAAGGGCATCATTCGTGATGATCCAGTGGGTTCCAGGAAACCAGACTCACCTGCTTCTTGTGGGGTTTTCGGCGCTTATGTGCCATAGGTTTGTCTTACTATATGTTTTACATTTCTTTGTGCATTGAGCTCAATCGCACCATATTTTTGTGGGGGTGGGGTGAATGGATTGTGAGTGTTAGGGTGAAGTCTGAGTAACCCAACTCACAATCCTTCCTTGGGGTTTTCTTGCATGTGTTCTTTTTGCCCAAGGAAATGCTTTAAATTTCTATTGAACTGGCATGTTTAGGATAGTATAAGTGTAGTAGTAGACTAAAATGAAAGCATGATGGCATAAGAGCATTAAAATTAATACCCCTGCAAATTTTGATTATGTGTTATATATGTGGGCTTGATAAGTAGAATGTGTTGGATCTTTATATGACATGATAAAAACCGATATGATAGCATGACTTAAGTTATATATTTGAACCAGATGCATTAATGATTTGATAGTGAAACAATATGTCATGTGTGTGTGAGGTTGTTTGCATAATCCTATAGTGTGTGTCAATCTAGAACTTGCCCCTTTAGTCTCGCTAAGATGATTTAGACTGGAAAATGGGAAATGATCATAGGTCGTTGTTGCTAATAAAGTCCACTCAAGCCAAAAAGAAACCAACCAAAAGAAATAAATGCTCCCTTTGATACAAATGTTTGAGCCTAACGACTACCATTTTTTTCAATACATCTAACTCACCTCCCCAAAAAAAATTATTTTGGCTGTGGTCCCTCCTTGGACATTGTGCACCTCAACTTAGGCTAAAAGCCTAACTTGAGCGTGGCTACTTTAGAAGTTACTGTAATCTTGTCCTTGGTCCTCTTGGGGACATTATGCATCTCAACTTGTGCAAAATACATGAGTTGAGGGTGGCTATGGTGAAGGAAAACTACAGAAGGGTATGAAAAGACTTATTTGTAGAAAAAGAAAAATATGAGCAAAAAATATACTGAATGGTTGTGACTGAATCAAAAAAACCAAAAGAATAATAATGCTTGAATAAATAGATGAAACCAGCCAGAATGAAAGTCAAAGTCTCACCTACGCTTAAACAAGTCATGGGAAAAGAGCATAAAACAAGAAGATATCAAAAATTGGTTGTGAAAGAGGTGAAATAGCCAATGTAATGTCAAGGAGGGCAGAAAAGTCACTAAATATCCAAATGTACCACACCTGACCGTGAGCCTATGTTACAAGCTAAGAAAGTCTTACAGTGATCCTAATTAACTAGTTTGAAAAGTCAAAAAAGAGAAACTAAGGGTAAACCTATTATATTGAGCACGAACTATATCTGAATTCAATACTGAATGTGAGCGTATACTGAATCCCTAGCTAAAACATCAAATTTTGTGTGAAAATGGGATTTCTTTGTGGTGAGGGCATAAGTTACAACATTGAGGAGTTAGAATCTTGGTGATTGTTGTTTGTGTATGTGATGATGAATGTTGGTGTGTCTATGTCATGTTTAGATCCACATGAGTTAGCCTGTTGAGTCTAATTAAGAAGATTTGCATTATGCTAAAAATAGTTGAAGAGGGTAATTGATAGAAAATGACATGTGATTGCTTGAGTTTGTGTGTTGCTTCTACATGAGTGTCGTTTAGAGTTTGTTGTGTCGCTTGAGGACAAGCAATGATTTTAAATTGAGGGTGTTGATGTACCATGAGTTTACGATATTTCTGATGCATTAAACTTGGAGTTTTTCATGAGTCTTAGGCATCTTGTTAATAGATGTGATAGTATTTTGATTAAATTTTGTAGGAAATAGGTTTCGAGCGGTTAGAGTTGAAAGTAGTTGAAGCAGCAGAAAATGGCCACTGACGAGCCCTCCCATGAGCCGTCATTTAGTTGACAAGCCGTAGGTGGAGGTGTGGATGGATTTTTCAAGGAATTTTGACTAAGTGTGGAACCATGGAAGCCACTGATGGGTCATGAGTCCATTGATGGACCGTTGTTGATGGGGTGTCGATGACTTCAGAAAGATGAGTTCCAGTACTTGAACCACGAGTGTATAAGATGGACTGTGCTTAGACCTATGGGTCGTGGGTCATGACTGTCGATTGAAGACCACATAATTTGGCCAACTGTGGAGAAACAATGGAAGACCACAAGTCGTCACCCCTTTGACGGACTGTAGGTGACCAGCCATCGACGAAGCTGCCCAAACCGAAATTTCTGAAACTTCCTTTTCCTACTTGGTTTAGGATTTAGTTTCTATAAATATTGGTTGTATTTTTTTGTTTTGGGGTGGTTAGACCTCTTGTTGTACTTTGTTTAGGCTTTGAGAATTATTTTGCAAATACTTCTGGAATTTAATTCTTAAAGTTGGTTTATGTAATTTGTGTTTGTTCTTCAATTGCAGATTTCAGATTTCATGTATTCTAATTGTAAGTTTATTATTTATATTTCAAACCCTAATATGAATTGTGATTATTTAAGCATGAATAGCTAGTTCAACAACTAGGGTTGTGGGAACCATAAGAATTAATAACATAAAACCAATGATTAAGTAATTCTTGAATAGTGTTTATGCATGTATTGTTAATCCCATCATTTTGAATGCTTTTTAACGGTGGCCAGTGTTAGAACTCACCTCATTCCTACTTTCTAGACAAAGGAAGTAATGAATGAGAAAGGGATTGTAAACAAGGATTTAGACGTAATAATCTGTTATTTAATAATAGCCTGGCCCACCTACCGCGAAGGCTAATCTGGGGTTAAGGGTAAGGGTTAGTAAAGCATACACTTGTAGACGAACCAAGTTGGGTGGTGAAATTTCCTATTTGGAGGACCAATCACTTAGAGATACATAACTTACAAACCTTGCATGTTAACACTAGGATAGAGTTACTATTATTGGGATTACTGCATTAAGAACTTGTGGGGAACACATGTACCCTAGTTTTCATCTCATATTGATTTTACAAACTACGAATTCTGATTACTTGATAATACAAAACAATCAACTATTACTTTATTTACAAATTCCCCCTTTTTACGAAAGTAATTTGACTAAAAGTAAATAACCATAAATTAGCCTATGTCTAGACGATATTTATCATGGGATTGACCCTAACATAAAGTTAGGTTATTTATTAGACAGCGATCACTTTTACTTTTCCACCGCCTATTAACTTGTTTTGGCTTCAGTAGACAGTGACACTGCAGGGTTCTTGAGGACACAGATGGATTGTTATATCAAGTCTATGGGTCGGGTAGACCGAGCCTACGAGCTGGGTAGGTTGTAACTACGGGGCATCATATATGTATTGTATCACTGAGCCTCAAACTTGTGTTGATTCATGGCACATGTACATTTGGACAGTTCAGCTCAAATTATCATTTGGATCCTGGTAAGGGGGGATAACATGGGGAATTATCAATTGTTTGTGTTCGTTAGGACTTATAATGATTGTTTGTAATTTTTACCTTATGGGCCTGGTTAGGTTATTACTTTTTATGTGTTTATATTATCTAATTTTAGGAAGATAAGGTATTTTACTTGTGTTTCACCCCTGCTCTTTTCATCCAATATTTATACTTCAGTTTCACCTTTTAGTTTACCTTACAAGCTCGATACATTATTTTGTACAGACGCCCCTTGTCGGGGGGCACTACATTCATGCATGTTGATCTGACCTGTCGAGTAGCACAACTTCATCTCTTTTTTTTCAAAAAATCAGCATAAGTCCTAGAAAAAAGGTAAACCCACCTTCTAATACTCCATGGATGCTTAGATTCTCAACACGGATGTTCAATGGAAGTCGCTATACATTGTGAGCTCATTGTTGTGGTATAATTTTCTTATCGATTTAGGATCTGATTGTTGCTGCTGCAAGAAGGTAGAATTTTAATTGTATTATTTCAGACATTTTGGTTGAGGTAATCTTAATTTTACAACCCTCATTACTTCAGTTTCACCTTTCAATTTACCTTACATGCTCGGTAAATTATTTTTTTATCGATTCCCCATGCCGGGGGGGACTGCATTCATGCCTGCAGGTCTTGAGTGACGACCAGACAGACATGCCAGGTAGCACAACCCCCTATCTGGCCAAAGCTTTGTCTCGTCCAAGCATTATACTCATAGAGGCTTGCAAACTAGTGTGTTGGATTGTATGCCACGTTATTGGTCATGTTGGCCTTGCTTTCTAGTTGACTAATGTTTGATAGTTGCTTGACATATTTTTTAGTTACGTACCTTTTTTCAGTTCATGTATAGAGATCAGGGTGGCTTTGATGGCCCACATAGCATTTATAATTTCTTAGATACCATGGTGGCCTCAACAGCCCAAATAGGCTCCTATGCTACTTTTATCTTGCTTTATATAAAGTGTTGGGAGTAGTTGTTTTATTTTTAGAGCACTTAACAGGGGACTTGTGGGCTGAGAGCTTATTTTTAAGCCAAGATATACTTATTTGTTTTCTCAACTATGTGTGGTTTCGATGCGCCAGTAGCAAGTGGTTTAGCAAGGTCATCTCAGGCCTAAGTTTTGGCACTAGGTGCCATTTGTACCCCTTAAGTTTGGGCCATGAAAAACTAGGTATCAGAGCAACGTCATATCATAGGAAATCTTCAAGCCGTATCTAGAAGAATCTTGTTTATAAATGTGTTGTGCACCACATTCTATAAGTAAGAAGTCATAGTCATTAGTCAGGAATTTACCTTTTTTCTTCTCAAATCATGCTCTAGTGTTGAGTCATAAGGGTTGAGATCTTTGTCTTACGATTAAATTATATTTTGTATAGAGAAAGAAATTTTAGTGATTCATCAAACAATAGTTGGTCGGAGGTCATATGCACCCACAAGGGAAGTTACCAGTCTAATACCACCTTCAAGGACAGTTCATCTAGAGGAGGTAGTAGAGACATCTAAGAATCCCTCCCCAGCACCACCTTCACATCAGGAGTCCCGAGGACTCACATGACCTCCACCAGCACCTTCAGCTCCTCCTAGTCCTATAGATCAGGAATTCAGGAGTGCAGTTTATATATTGGCTCAGTTAACAGCCACTCAGCGACCGATATTGGTGACAGATGTAGCCAAACCTTCTAATTGGATAAGGAGTTCAAGGGTTTGAGAGCTCCCTGCCTTAAGTCCTCCCTAGTATACAGGGACATACTACAAAGAGGATCCTAACCACATTATTGAATAGCTACATAGGATTTTCAAGGTTATGCATACTTCACCTACAAAGTCTGTTGAATTAGCACAATTCAGGCTTAGAGACATGGCAGTTTTATGGTAAAATGGTTAGGAGAGGTCTAAAGGGACCAATGAACCCCAGCCACTTGGGATCACAGAATTGAGGCTTTTTTTTAGATCACTATCTACCTTGAAAGTTTCAAGATGCCTGAGTTGACTAGATTTTAACACTTTGCCAAGGCAATATGAGTGTGAGGGAATATGGGTTGCAATTTGATTCCCTAGCCATGTATGCATTGATGATTGTAGATACGATGGATGCTAGGACACACAAATTTATAGGAAGGATGGCTCAGGAGTATATGGAGGCATGTACCATAGCAGCACAAAATAAGGATATTCACATCTCTCGTATTGAGGTGGTTGCTCAAAATCTGGAGGAGTTTAGACATCGACAGTTTGGGACAAAGAAAGCTAAGAGGGGGCAACAAAGGCGGACCATACCTTTTGACTTTCTGGAGATTTTCATGGGGTCCCAGACCGAGGTATTCTAGTAAACCACCTAGGCCTCCACCACAATAGTCTTAAGGTAGCATATATGATTGTCGGGGATAGTCAAGTCAAGGGGAGAGTTCACAAATATCAATCTTGCAGCAGTACCGCCGACCTGAGCAATACAGATCAGTTGCATCATATTGTGATACTTGTGGTAGATCATATTTTGGGGGATGTCGTCAGGACTCTACTACTTGTTATTCTTATGGCCAAGAGGGTCATATACAAAGATATTTCCTATTCAAGGACCAGCAGAGTCCAGGAAAGAGGGTCGAGTCAATAGTAAGGTCATTTACATCAGTACATTCTTGAAATAGAGTCCCAATCTTCATCAAGAAGAGGTCGAGGTAGAGGGGAAGTACCTAGTTATAGTAGTGGCGAGAATTGTACTTATTCATTGATAGGTCAATAGGACTCTGAGTCTTCTCCAGATGTTGTGACAGGTATACTAATTGTTTATCCTCACTCTATTTATGCCTTGATAGATTGAGGCTCCACATTGTTGTATGTTACTCCATTTATTGCTGAGAAGTTTTCCATAGTACTAGAGTCATTGCAATAACCTTTTGTTGTATCTGCACGAGTTGGAAACTCTATCATTACCAAGAAGGTTTATCGAGGTTGTATAGTAGATATTGTTAGTCATCAGACCTATCTAGACCTGATTGAGATAGAGATGCTAGACTTTGATATTATTATGGGCATGGATTGGCCTGTATTTTGTTATGCCATTTTCTACTGTCGAGCAAAGATTGTTAGACTCCACTTTCTAGGAGAGGTAATTTGAGAGTGGAAGGGTAATTCACCGAAGCCAAATGGGTATATTTATTTCATATATTCAAGTGAGGAAATTGATTGCAAAAGGTTGAATTTATCATATTATTAGGGTGCAGGATGTTCATCTAGAGTCGCTAACCTTAAAGTCTATCCCGGTGATTAATGAATTTCCTAATGTCTTTCCAGAAGATCTCTCTAGTTATTCCTCCAAAATGGGAAATTAATTTTGCAATTGATACATTACTAGATATCCAGCCAATATCAATTCCTCCATATAAAATGGCACCAGCAGAATTAAAGGAATTGAAGGAGAAACTAAAAGACTTGTTACATAAGGGATTTATCAGGCTGAGTGTGTCGCCGTGGGGCACACCTGTATTGTTTGTACAAAAGAAAGATGGGACATTGCGTATGTGTATAAATTACCGACAACTCAATAAGGTTATTATATGGACTAAATACCCACTGCCAAGGATCGATGACTTGTTTGACCAGCTACAAGATGCCCAATGTTTCTCAAAGATTGATTTATGTTTAGGGTGTCATCAGGTATAGTTTGAGAGAGTGATATTCCAAAGATAGCCTTCAGGACCCGATATGGCCATTTTGAGTTTCTTATGATGTATTTAATATTGAAAAATGCCCCAAAAATATTTATAAACTTGATGAACAACATATTTAGGACATTTCAAACATGTTCGTGATTGTGTCTATTGATGATATTCTTGTATATTCACGATTAGAGTCACAGCATAAAGACCACTCCAAACGATCCTTGGGATACACTAAGGTTAGAAACTGTATGTAAAGCTTTCAAAATGTGAGTTATGGTTGCATTAGTTGGCCTTCTTCGGTCGTATTGTATAAGATATTGGTATATAAGTTGACTTGAAGAAAATTGAGGTAGTGAAGACTTGGCCTAGACCCACGACCCCAACTGAGGTTCGTAGCTTTTTGGGGGTTAGCTGGCTATTATAGAAGGTTCTTGGAGGCATTCTCTTCACTTTTGTAATGACCCTAAAAATAAACTAGAGCCTAACGTGAGTGCGTTTGTGTTCGTCATGAGTTTTGATATGGTTTAATGTTGTCCCGAGCCATGGTTGAGGTGTTTAGGGGTTAGACATCAAGTTACGACTCCCCAAGGACCACCCTAAGGGTCCTTGAGGGGACCCTAAGTCTAAACCCCATGACCCCAAGGAAACCATCAAGTTGGCTAAAATTTGGTGACCTACGGATGGGGTTCACGCCCCGTGGATGGCCTTCGTAGGTCAAGAGGCATAAAACCAACTTACAGCCCTAGACCACGGACCAGCAGCACGGTCCGTGAGTCTAGGGCGTGAATGGGCACTGTTTTTCTGATATAGTCTCGGCCAAGCTAGGGGTGAATTTACCAATTCACCCAAAGTCCTATTTAATATATGGACGATTATTTTAAATGTTTTAAGGTATTTTAAGAGTATTAAAACTTTGAAACCCTTATTTAGATTTCATCTCTTAAATCAAAACCCTTTCCTCAAAGTTCTCTCTAGAAACTCCATAGGAGATCAAGGTCAAGGTCAAGCTAGGGTTGGGGATTTAAAGGTGTTTCTTATTCAATTTCATGGGATTCTTCAAGTATATGGTATGGTGATCCTTCATCTAGGGTTAGCTTTAACCCTAGAGTCAATTTCAAAGAAATTTTCAAGGTTTTCAAGTTACACAAAAACCCCAAGTTTCACTCAATCTCATGGGTTCTGGCATCAAACATTTTCAAATGATAAAATATGATTATATTGATGATTAATTGATGATTTAAGAAGATTTTACTCCATGAACCCATGATTTCTCTCAATTCCTATATTTGGTCGTTTGAAGTGGTTTGTTGATTATGAATGAATGATGATGGATTTATGTGTAGATTGATTTAGCTTATTGATTTGTATCATTATCTATGCCTAATTATGGTGAATTTTTTATGAGTTGAGGATTTGTGATCATAGTATTGAAAGGGCAAATTTGACCTAATTTCATGTTAAAGTAGAATTGTCTTGAATTGTTGATCCACTTGAAAGGTGGAGGTGTTTACATTACTATGTACATTGTGATCATGGCCTTGAAGGCATAGTGTGAGGAATTGAAGTATTATCATGATTTTGTATATATGAATGTGATCTGAAGCATGTGTGTGATCTCAATGAATGAATTATGATCTTGTCTAGAAGCTAATTATGTTAGGATTGAATATTATCTTTCTATTAACACTCATGAATGTTGATGATGGAATGTGAAGGGATCTATAATGTAATGTTGAATGAGATCTCTTGAATTGGCAGGCTTAGGCATCCTTTATTATATGATGAGTATATCTTGACTTGATGTCTTAATGTCTTGAATTGGTAGATCTAATGTTGGTAGCCTTTTTATGAATGAATGAATGAATGAGTTTAATGATAATGTTAATGAATGTAGAGTCTATTGAAAGGCTATTCTGAATTTTACTCTATTGAATGCTAATGATATGTTTATTGGAAGGATATTCTCAATTTTGCACTAATGAACGATAATGGGGTTCTTAGATGAAAGGCTATTCTCATCTTTGAATCTATGTGCTATCCAATGAATGAACGTTGAGTTGAGATAGATGCCCTCACGTGAGTTGAGGTGGGAAGTCTAGTAACAATCTCTTATCCCCTAATGTGATGAATGGTAAAATACTCTATCGGAATGTAGGCTAAGCACCGAGAGGATATTGAATGAGATGGAAGCTCTCACGTGAGTTGAGGTGGGGTTTCTAGTAGCAATCTCTTGAGATGGATGTTCTCACGTAAGTTGAGGCAGTGTATCTAGTAGCAATCTCCATGTCCTTTAACTATGTGCCCACATAGGACTAGCTAGTTGATACACTTAAGCTATATACCGCTTTACCTTAGGCAAGTAGACCAATCCTTACGATGTGGGACAATACATCGAATTCCATGATCTAGCTCTTATGGTCTATGTCGGTTAAACGCTTCTTCCCATCATGTGAGATGTGCATTATAGTTTCTTGAGGAGCTCTATGAAGTGTGGGTAGTATCATGGAATGGCTATCCATACATGGCACGAGTAGGCTTCAAGAGGGATATAGTGAGTTTTCTAAGTCTTAATGACTATTGTTTGAAAGTCCTCTAAATGATGTTATTGAGAAATAATTGACTTTTGTATGCTTAAATGTAAAGATGCATGTTATACTTGGACTGTATTATGAGTTACTTCCTTATCATGACTTATTGTATATGAATGTGCCTTGTCTATGGTGACTTCAAGGGAGTACTTAGTATGAGTAGTAGAATGGGATACTACTTGCACATTGCACAAGTATGACTTAGAGTTGTCTTAGATATTGGTCTTAATGTGATGATGTGATTCATGTATTGTTTATGTCTTTTATATGCTTTCTTGTGTAATGGTGGAAATGATGAATGGTAAGTTCACTTTTGGTCACCTTAAGGTGGTGCCTTAGTGTGGGTGGTGGTACGGGACGCTACCCATACATTACACAAGGTATAGCTTGAGGGTTACTTGAGGTGGAGGCTCAAGGTGAAGGTAAAGGATTATATATGTGATTTTGACTAAATGTGAATTATGTGACTTTGTATGTTGGTTGTGACTTATAGTATGCCTCTTGTATCAATGTTCATGAAGTTTTACAAAAATGGCATAAAGCATGGCTTTCAATCAAATGTCCCTTTTTAAGCATGTTTTTGTATGATCATCATACTTAGTAGATCTAATTTTCAAACCCCATTCTTTTCCCTTTTTACCAAAGTGTAGGCTTGGAGATATTGGTGTTCTATGCTTGATGGATAGGTTTCTAAGGTTCTTGAAGATCAAGACTTGGTGAGTCCTCATAGTTTCGAGGACAAAACCCATTATGTTCATTTTATGTTGTTAGTTATTGTTTAAGCTTTCGTATGGGCTAAGTCCCAATGTTGTATTCAAAGTATTAAATGGTTTGAGACATAGTGTACAAAGTCTAGAAAGTCTTCTGCTTGCTTTTCAATAAAATGTCTTCTATTGTAAAGGAAAGTTTTTAATTCTTCTCTATTTTCAAGTATCTTATGCAATGAATGATCTATGAGGCTTGTATGAGACCCTTTTTGGCGTCGTGTACGCCATGTTACGACTAGAGGGTGCTCTCGGGTTGTGACAAACATGGTATCAAAGCACAAAATTTTGGAATGGTCTTAGGATGTCTCAAACCACATCTAGTAGAGTCTTGTTCATAATATGAAGCGCGCCACATTATGAATAGGAGGCTATTGGGTGTTAAGAAAGCTTTACTTCTTCATTCTTCAAATCTCGCCATAGAGTTTAGATCTATAATGTCTCTCTCTTGTTCCTTATGTGAAGGTCTTTAGAGTGTCATTACTTGAAAGGAGTATGCTAGAAGGGTTGAGGGATAGAAAAGGTTGGTTGTGATGCCAACTATGGCTATGTGACTTGTTAGATGTGAGATGGAAGATTGTGATATTGACTTTAGTGTGAATGGGTTGCTTTATGGCTATGTGTGTTGTTGGTAGAAGATTATGATGAGTTTTGACGTATGTTGAAAGAGTTAATGAAATGTGGTGTTTTAGAAATGTCTAGGTGTGATGAATATGAAGGTTTAGTGATGTTTTTCTCCGACCTTAGAATTGAAAGAAGTGAAGCTTAGAAGAGTTGGTATAGGTTTTCTCCTAAGGGGGGAATAATGTGTTTAAATGATAAGGCCTTTGAGTGTCCTTGATGTTCGTGAGTTAGGCTTGATTGATGTTCTCACCTTAAGAGGTGTAGTGAGTTTGAGGAGTTTAGACCCGGTGTGGTAGACTCATATGAGACCTTGAGTGATGTGGTAAGGTTGACTGTGAGCAAGAGTGCTTAATGAGGACCTTCCTAGTTTAAAAGCTCTAGTATGTTGATGGTTTCTTGTAAGTTGTGGATGTCTTGATTAAGGTTCCCTTGCAATGTTCATGTTGACCATAGTTGGGTTTACTCCTAAGTGGGGGATGGTATATTGAGTAGTAAGGTTGTTGAGAGTTCCGATATCCTTACCTCTTCCTTTATGTGCCTATTCAATCCTAAGACAAAGAGTTCCTTTTTGGCTTGTTTCATGTTTTTGGAGCCATGTGTGACATTGTGTTTCCATGTTCTCCTTATATTATGCATGTTCTTGATGAATTCTTGTTTGGATGAAAAATGAGTTTTCATGATTTATTACTCCTTATGTTGATGTGCATTTACTTTGAGTTATCTATATGCTTCACGAGGTTAAATGATGAACATGCCTAAATGTGTTTCTATGAAGAAGTTGTATAATGTGCTTTTATGAGAGAAATTGCATAAATGTGCTTTATTGAAGAGTTGCTTAAAGGTGTTCTTGAAAGAAGTTGCATATTGTGTTTTTTTTTTAGAAAAATTGCTTAAATGTGCTTAATGATGTTGTGATGAGCATGATGTGATTTGGAGAAGGAAGTTCATCCAATGAAATGAAGAATTTGAAGTTTTGATGCATAATGAGTTTGTGGATGTAGTTCATACTAGCTTGTATTGCATTGAGTTTGTTGATGTGGAGTTGATGTTTCCTCCTAGTTTGTGCATTGTATGATGGTGTTGCATGCATGATTGTGGGCTGCTAGTCTTGAGTCGTTACTCCTTAATGTGTTTAAAGTGTCATTCGGGGATGAATGTTCCTAAGTGGGGGATAATGTCACGACCCTAAAAATTAACTAGTGAAACTAGATTGTAACGTGTGTGTGTGTGTTTGTGTTCGTCATGAGTTTTGATATAGTTTAATGTTGTCCCGAGCCATGGTTGAGGTGTTTAGGGGTTAGACGTCAAGGTACGACTCCCCAAGGACCATCCAAAGGGTCCTTGAGGAGGACCCTAAGTCTAAACCCCAAGACCCCAAGGAAACCATCAAGTTGGCCAAAACTTGGTGACCTACGGATGGGGTTCACACCCCGTAGGTCTATCCATGCCCCGTGGATGGCCTCCGTAGGTCAAGAGACCTAAAACAAACTTGCAGCCCCAGAGCACGGACCAGCAGTACGATCCGTGAATGGAATCACTGTCCGTGAGTCCAGGGCGTGAATGGGCACTGTTTTTCTAGTGTAGTCTCGGCCAAGCTAGGGATGAATTGGTAAATTCACCCCAAGTCCTAATTAATATATGGACAATTATTTTAAGTGTTTTAAGGTATTTTAAGAGTATTAAAACATTGAAACCCTCATTTAGATTTCATCTCTTAAATCAAAACCCTTCCCTCCTAAAAAGTTCTCTCTAGAAACTCCATCGGAGATCAAGGTCAAAGTCAAGCTAGGGTTGGGGATTTCAAGGTATTTCTTCTTCAATCTCGTGGGATTCTTCAAGTATAAAGTATGGTGATCCTTCATCTAGGGTTAGCTTTAACCCTAGAGTCAATTTCAAAGAAGTTTTCAAGGTTTACAAGTTACACAAAAATCCTAACTTTCACTCAATCTCATAGGTTCTTGCATCAAATGATAAAAAATGATTATATTGATGTTTAATTGATGATTTAAGATGATTTTACTCCATGAACCCATGATTTCTCTCAATTCCTAAATTTGGCCTTATGAAGTGGGTTTGTTGATTATGAATGAATGATGATGGATTTATGTGTAGATTGATTTAGATTATTGATTTGTATCATTTTCTATGCCTAATTATGGTGAATTGTTGATGAATTGAGGATTTGTGATCATAGCCTTAAAAGGGCAAGTTTGACCTAATTTCATGTTAAAGTAGAATTGTCTTGAATTGTTGATCCACTTGAAAGGTGGAGGTGTTTTCATTACTATGTACATTGTGATCATGGCCTTGAAGGCATAGTGTGAAGAATTGAAGTATTATCATGATTTTATATATATGAATGTGATGTGAAGCATGTGTGTGATCTCAATGAATGAATTATGATCTTGTCTAGAAGCTAATTGTGTTAGTATTGAATGTTATCTCTCTATTAACACTCATGAATGTTGATGATGGAATGTGAAGGATTCTATAATGTAATGTTGAATGAGATCTCTTGAATTGGTAGGCTTAGGCATCTTTTTCTTATATGATGAGTATATCTTGACTTGATGTCTTAATGTCTTGAATTGGTAGATCTAATGTTGGTAGCCTTTTCATGAATGAATGAATGAGCTTAATGATAATGTTAATGAATGTAGAGTCTATTGAAAGGCTATTCTGAATTGTACTCTATTGAATGTTAATGATGTGTTGATTGAAAGGATATTCTCGATCTTGCACTAATGAACGATAATGGGGTTCTTAGATGAAAGGTTATTCTCATCTTTGAATCTATGAGCTATCCAATGAATGAATGGTGGGTTGAGATGGATACCCTCATGTGAGTTAAGGCAGGGTGTCTAGTAACAATCTCATATCCCTTAATGTGATGAATGGTAAAATACTCTATGGGAATGTAGGCTAAGCACCGAGAGGATATTGAATGAGATGGAAGCTCTCACGTGAGTTAAGGCGGGGTTTCTAGTAGCAATCTCTTGAGATGGATGTTCTCACGTGAGTTGAGGTGGGGTATCTAGAAGCAATCTCTGTGTCCCTTAACTATGTGCCCACATAGGACTAGCTAGTGGATCCACTTAAGCTATATACCACTTTACCTTAGGCAAGTACACCAACCCTTACGATGTGGGACAATACATCGGATTCCATGATCTAGCTCTCATGGTCTATGTCGGTTAAACGCTTACTCCCATCATGTGAGATGTGCATTATAGTTTCTTGAGGAGCTCTATGAAGTGTGGGTAGCAATATGGGATGCTATCCATACATGGCACGAGTAGGCTTCAAGAGGGATATAGTGAGTTCTCTAAGTCTTAATGACTATTTCTTGAAAGTCCTCTAATTGATGTTTTTGAGAAATGATTGACTCTTATATGCTTAAATGGAAAGATGCATGCTATACTTGGATTGTATTATGAGTTACGTCCTTATCATGACTTATTGTATATGAATGTGCCATTGTCTATGGTGACTTCAAGGGAGTACTTAGTGTGAGTAGTAGTATGGGATACTACTTGCACATTATACAAGTATGACTTAGAGTTGTCTTAGATGTTGGTCTTAATGTGATGATGTGATTCATGTATTGTTTATGTCTTTTATATGCTTTCTTGTGTAATGGTGGAAATGATGAATGGTAAGTTCACTTTTGGTCACCTTAAGGTGGTGCCTTAGTGTGGGTGGTGGTATGGGACGTTACCCATACATTAAATAAGGTATAGCTTGAGGGTTACTTAAGGTGGAGGCTTAAGGTGAAGGTAAAGGATTATATATGTGACTTTGACTAAATGTGGATTATGTGACTTTGTATGTTGGTTGTGACTTATAGTATGCCTCTTGTATCAATGTTCATGAAGTTTTGCAAAAATGGCATAAAGCATGGCTTTCAATCAAATATCCCTTTATAAGCATGTTTTTGCATGGTCGTCATACTTAGTACATCTAATGTGCTAACCACATTCTTTTCCCTTTTTACCAAAGTGTAGGCTTGGAGATATTGGTGTTCTATGCTTGATGGATAGGTTTCTATGGTGCTTGAAGATGAAGACTTGGTGAGTCCTCATAGTTTCGAGGACAAAACCTATTATGTTCCTTTTATGTTTGTTAGTTTTTGTTTAAGCTTTCGTATGGGCTAAGTCCCAGTGTTGTATTCAAAGTATTAGATGGTTTGAGACATAGTGTACAATTTCTAGAAAGTCTTCAGCTTGCTTTTTAATAAAATGTCTTCAATTGTAATGGAAAGTTTTTAATTCTTCTCTGTTTTCAAGCATCTTATGCAATGAATGAGCTATGAGGCTTGTATGAGACCCCTTTTGGGGACGAGTACGACATGTTACGACTAAGGGGTGGTCTCGAGTCGTGACAACTTTCAGCACCATTGACTAAGCTAACTCAGAAAGCAGTTATGTTCCAGTGTACTGCAACATGTGAATAGAGCTTTCAAGAGCTAAAAGATAGATTGACTTCAGCCTCAGTTTTGACCTTGCTAGAGCGTCCAAAAGGCTATATGGTGGTGTATTGTGATGCTTTACGAATCGGTAATTCCAAAAGGAAAAATTTTCAAAACAACAATATTTTAGCATCTAATAGGGGCCCTTGTCAATAATTTTAATATTTATCTAAAATATTAATATTTTGGTTTGTTATAATGTTGACTGTATTTATTTAATTTGAAAGAATACAAACTTTTAATAGCATAATGGAGAGAATAATGGGAGAAAATATTTCAAAAAAGGTAAAAATATTTCACTTAGTTTTTGATCCTTACTTGTTTGAACTTTTTTAAATATAATTTTATCTGAAAAGTATTCGGATGAACTTCTTTAAATATGATTTTGTGTATTCGGATGCACTTCTTTAGATATGATTTTGTGTATTCGGATGAACTTCTTTACATATAATTTTGTGTATTCGAAATTTTGGATGAACTTGTTTTTACAAACTGAGCACGATATATACTCATTTCAATTGAAAAGTTAGACCATACGATTCAAAACCTGATTATATACCCTTAGGACGAATACAAATTCAAATCTAAATACAAACTTGCTGGTATACAAATTGATATTGAAAATACAATATGAGCCAAATAAAATACAAAATCTATTTTACTAATGCAATTAGTATGAATACTTATCTAATGAATATGTAAATAAACTGTATTTTGGTTATTTAGAATTGAAAATGAATACAAAATCAAATCTAAATACAAACTATCTAGTATACAAAGTGATATTGGAAATACAAAATGTGCAAAATAAAAGACAAAATTTGTTTTACTGATGCAATTAGGATGAATACATATATAACATAAATAAACTGTATTTTGTTTATTTAGAATTGAGAATGAATACAAAATCAAGTATAAATACAGAACTTGATGGCAAAACCATTAGGGCATATACGAAATCAAATCTAAATACAAACTATTTGGTACACAAAGTGATATTGTAAATACAACATAAGCAAAATAAAATAAAAAGTTTGTTTTACATATGCAATTAGGATGAATACCTAAATAATGAATACGTAAATAAACTGTATTTTGGTTATTTAGTATTGAGAATGATGGAAAATTAAGAACTTCGATTCGACAATTGATTCATCAAGTTCCATGGATTCAAAAAGAGTCTTTTCGGAACCATCCATAGGGCGGCAGTGGAGATCTAGAACCCGACAGGAAAACCGCTTGAGCCCTTAAAGCAAAGAAGTTGTGGAGCAGGTCTGACTCCTGATCAGACATAGAAGAGAGCAACCAGATATTATACCCCAATTTGCATGAAGAATTGCCAGATGTTGAAATCGTATAAGTCGAAGAAATTTCTTAAACAAGTAAAGGAGATAACAATGGTGGAAACAATAGAGAGAGTGGAGAGATTTGGGTAAAAACCTAGAGAATATTAAAATGTGGGTTGTTTTTTTTTTTTTTTACTTTTAATTGGTAGTAGAGTCAAACTAGGTAAGTGATTTGAGAAATAAAAAGATAGTAAATTAGTAATTGATAGTAGAGTCAAACTAGGCAACTGATTTGAGAAATAAAAGGATAGTAAATTAATTATATTAGGATACATTATATTTGCTAAAATAATGACATAATGACATTTTTAATAATTATTTTATAATGTAGATGTTTTAGCTAATTATGTTAGGAATTTTTACTACTTTACTAATTTTCCCGTTCCAAAATAACCCAAAATCGACCGACCCCTGTTACTCTTCTTCTTCGCGAGAACCAGATGTGAAACCCAGAACAGTCCAACGGTGCAGACGCGACCCGACAGCCTACCAAATCGCATGACCCTCGTCCTTTTCCTTATCCATTGGTACGAGAATATTCTCAAATCGTTTGCGTGTCCCCGTCTCTTTTCTCGTTTGTCCTTGCTCCTAGAATTGGACGGCTCCCTCTTTAAATCCGTTGAGAATTGTACAAATTTGAGCTGGCTGGCAAGCTTATCCAAGGAGAAATTTGAATTTTGAATTTGAAAATTTCATCCAATTGTTTTCGTTCCCCCCCCCCCCCTCATTTTCAGCCCACCCATTTTCTTCAATGTTGGGGGTTGGGAAAAAATGTTGGCAAAAACCAGTTGGGGAAAAAAGATAGAATAGAACAGAGAGTTATAAGCTTATAAAGAAATCGATTTAGATAATCTAGAATCCTTTTTGGTGCGAGCTCTTTAAGGTTTTACTGAGAAAGCTTTTCATTCAAGCTTTTTCCGGTAAAGTTCGAGTTCCAGGGGACGTTTGTTCAATATCTTCGTTCAAGTTTCCTGGTTTCGCTCCCTATTTTGAGAATACAAGGTCGTCTTTTGGTGTGAAATCTCGTGGTTTCAAGCTCGTTGTCTACGCTCGTTGCACCAAAAAAGGTAAACTTATTTGCGATTCCAACTCTTTCATTTGATGTTCTGTTTTGTGTGAACTGAAATTATCTGTTGGTCTATTTTCTTCCTTTCTTGAATGCCTTTGTGTTCTTCAGTTCATGCTTACGCATGATAGCCGAGCAATTGGGTTTGAGTTAGTGTTCTTAATAGCTTGAAGCATAAAATGTGTTCTTGTGTATGTTGTTATTTCATAAGTATTAGGCAAAATTTTGATGCCAACCGATATGGGGTTTGAATGCTGTCATTAGCTCAAAATTTTGATTTCATTCTCTTTATCCCCAGAGGCTTGCAGCCTAGTGTGTTGGTTAGTATAGTCACGTTACTGATCATGTTGGCCTTGCTTTCTAGTTGACTAATGTTTGATAGTTGCTTGACATATTTGTTAGTTACATACATGTTTTTAGTTCATGTATAGAGATCATGGTGGCTTTGATGTTCCATAACGTTTATACTTTCTTAGATACCATAGTGGCCTCGACGGCCCAACTAGGCTTCTATGCTACTTGTTTCTTACATTATATAAATTGTTGGGAGTAGTTGTTTTATTTGTAGAGCAGTTAACAAGGGTCATGTCGGTTAAGGGCTTATTTTTAAGTCGAGATATACTTATTTGTTTTTTTGATTATATGTAGTTGTCATGCGCCAGTAGCAAGTGGTTTAGCAAGGTCGGCTCAAGCCTAAGTTTTGGCATTTGGTGCCAGTTGCACCCCTTTAGTTTGGGGCGTGCCATTTATCTTCCAGTTATTTTATTATTATTTCATTTGCAAGATCAATCTACTCACGTGTCCTAAAATTGCTATGAAAAATTCAACTATACTGTTTTATGGGTAAACACCGACCAATTTCTTTGTTAGAACTTACAACCCAAATATTTGATATACTCATTTAATAACCTTTTCAACTTCAACTTAAATTTCTTTTTCCAAATTTGTAGTAAATCATGTCCGAACACCTACTTAATTATTTATCCCCATAAAATTCAGTTGATTATCATTTTACTCACCTATATAATTCATCCCTTGCTTGGTTATCATTTTATCTTTTCTCATAAATAAATTACATGTACAAGTTAAACGAGCATCTATTATTGTCTTTTAAGGAAATCTTCATACCACTTTTGAAAATATTACTTCACCTAGCTTAATAATAATATAATACTATATCCAAGAAAAAATTATTATTTGTAATGTATCAATCTTGTATAAATAATCTGTATAATAGTGTATAACAAGTGTTTATACACAAATGTGAGTTAAATCATGTATTTATACACAAAGTATAAGCTACGTCGCGTAAATATATTTAAAACAAGACATAAAATGTTTTTTCTCTTTGTGATAAAATATTAGATTGTAGGTAAACAATGGGATGGATAAACAAAGTCATAGTATAGAAATTGATCTTGTATTATTAATTCATGCACTATAATTTTTTTTTTTGTATTACTAAATCAAGAATAGTATACAAACCAAACGATCCTTTAAAAGTTTTTCATATTGGTTAATGAGTACTCCTTTTACAACTTCTCTATAAACATTATTGATTGAAAACTGTTCCTCTAAAAATTGAAGCAAATGCCATGGTGATTGGTGGCCCCTTCACTTGTCTCATCATGTTGGTATTGGTTTTCTGATAATGACCCTTGTGAAATCATAATAAGTTTATAGTTATATAGTAAGAAGACAAGATAATAGTACAATTTCTATGATTTTAATATCTTTGTGAAGACCAAATGAACGGTCACTCTCCTGCCTCGGCCCACAAAGCAATTAACGATCACCATATTTTCGCCCATCTGCTTTTCTCAAAAATCTCACATCAAGTGGTAGCGATTTGATACAGTTTTGTTTGGATTGATTTATTTCAAGTATTTTTAAGCTAAAATAATATTAAAATATTTTTGAAGTGTTTGAATATACTTTTTAAAAAAATGATTCAAAATGCTTATTTTAAAGCTAAAAGGATAAAAATAAGTCAAAAGCAATAAGCCTATCTAACTGGTAAAAGATCCAGTCAAGTAATATTCCCTCAAGTAATGTAAATGACCTCTTAGAGTGGATCATAAATAAAATAATTTATGGTTGAAACTCATTTCAAATCTTACACTTAACAGAAGAAGCCAAAAATGATAAAAGTGAAGCTAATGGTATTCATTAAAATGCACCAGATACTTATCGAAAAAACACTACTCAATATTATTTTTCTAGTTCAACTCCTAAAATTTGATATATATTTTGTTAATTAAAGTGGATGAACATAAAAATAATAATCTATCCATCCTACACAAGATTAACAAATATAGGCATGCTTGAGAGCATGTTGTTAATGTGAAAGAAGTAGATCATATTTCTTATACTTGTATGATGTTTGTAGAATTAGATAGTTTAATTCCTTATGATTAGGTTCATCTTAATTAGATGGTTTTTTTAAAAAAATATAAATATTTTATCGTTGAGTTTAAATTTATTTACATTTTGTCGACTAATCTTTTCAAGAGTCAATGATCACAAATATTTTTAATGGATACTATTAGCTTTACTTTTATTATTTTTGACTTTTCTGTTAAGTATAAGATTTGAAATTAATCTCAATCATAATTTATTTTATTATCCACATGACATTGATTTAAGAGTCATTGAACATTACATGAGAAAATAGTACTTAACTGGGATCTTCTTTCATCTAAACTGACACTCAACTCTTTTTTCTTCCCTTCTCCAATTTCCAACATGCCAACATGCAATTATACGATGAACGAAATGTGATGAAAAATTTGATAAATGAGAGTTCAAATTTTAACAAAATTAAATAAAAAACATAATCAATTTTTTAAATTTTAGAAATAGAATTATTGTTTAAATGAGACATTGAAATTGCAGTATATATCTTATGAAATAATGGAAATAACTTAAATTGACCAAACATTATTATTATTTACACAAAAAGGGAAAATAGCAATTTTTGGACCAAATATTATACTAAGGAATAGGATGAAATTATAAAATGATTTGCTCGTTTTTTTTTTCTTCTCAAAAACGAAAGAACCGCACAAGTTGCGGATCTCATGAGATCATTACCCAATGCATTAGGTAGAGTAAGATCCACATCACTTACCTTTTCTCCGTCAATTTTTATTTGGCCCATATATTAAAAAAATATTTATTTAAAAATTAGAAGCTAATATATTATTATGAAGTTTAATTTATTGTTATTATTAACTATAGTAATTATATTCAAACATATTTTTTAAAATATTAAATTTATTATATTCGGAAGAAGATGTAATAAATGTATCAATCTTTCTGTTTTAATTTATGTAATTCACGTTATTTTAGTTTGCCTAAAAAAGAATGATACATTTGCAAAGTGTGACACGATTTGTAAAAAATTATGCGTACACATTGTCTATATGTATGTATCGCAGCGGCAAGCGAGATGAAAGAGATGCGAGAAGATTTGTTATGTATTTCAAAATATATGTGAATCTTACTTAGATACAATGTATATAGAACAAATTATATGTAATAGTTGACCCTATATATGTGGTAAAATACTTGACTATTAGGGGTTGTTTGGTAGAGTGTATTAAGAAATATAATGCATGTATTAGGTGTGTGTATTAGTAGTACCTTGTTTGGTATACTTTTTCATGCCATATATAACTAATGCATGCATTTGTGTATTACTAATACCAAGGAATTCTAGGTATTAGTAATACATAGCATTTTAACATTTGCATTAGATCAAATAATTACAAAACTACCCTTAAAGCCTTTTCATTTTCTTTGTTGTCATAAGTTTTTATTTTTATTTTTATTTGCTTTTCGGTATCTTTTAATTTGTTGGTATCTTAATAGACTTTATGGCCTTTTAAGTATCTTTTTTAAAAAAAAAATCTAATTTCAATATAATTTAATAATTTTTTTTACTATTGTGACAATAAATTTGATAAAAAAATTATTTGCCAACTTTCACTAAAATATTTTGACGCAATAGTATAACTATTTAATACTATTTATTTATTTAAAAAGATGAAGAGTTAATGATGTTTTAACAAATTTTTTTTTTTTTTTTGATGTTTTAGCAAAGAACTTTCTTGCAAAGGAAGTGTACAAATAAACAAAGTGTGAAGGGTATTTTTGTAAATATATATTATTTAATAGTAATTATGCAAGATTTGTTATTTCTAATACATCAAACCAAACAATATATAAGAAATAGTACTTGCATAACTAATGCAAGCATTACTAATGCACCATATTTTACATTGTTCTTATATACTCTACCAAACGATCCTTTAAAGCGTGGGTAAGTAATTAAGTTAGGGATTTGTGGGAAATGGACAAATATAAGAGAGTGCAGGGGAGTAGTGCAGGAGATTTTCGTGATTTCATTGATAAATGAAAAAAGGGTGACATTCCACAAGAGGACGCAACACAACACACTTAATTCCTGTGTGTGAATCAATAATTGACTTCTCCAATCTTCATCAATAAAATAATTCACAATCCTCACTCTCTTATCACTCTCATTCGAAAAGCTAGATTTGCATAGAGAGCACAAAATGGCGACTGCAAATGGAGCACACTTGTTCAACCATTACAGCTCCAATTCCAGATTCATCCATTTCACTTCTAGAAACACAAGCTCCAAATTGTTCCTTACCAAAACCTCCCATTTTCGGAGACCCAAACGCTGTTTCCATGTCAACAATACCTTGAGTGAGAAAATTCACCATCCCATTACTGAACAAGGTCTCACTCTTATTTTCATGTATTAATTTACTATTCTGCAATTTGTTTCAATATCAAAATTTGGTATCGAATCCATATCATTAAAAATACTATTTCAATATTCAAAATGTGCACTCCAAGTAGGGTAGATGACCCAACATTTTATACATTAACTTTTTTCAATACATGGACTCGTGTGTTGAAACCATTAGATCCATCTGCCTGTACATTTCGTGGGTTAGAAAAAAAATAAAATTGTTTGGACCTCCCAATCTTGTTATTGATCAAATTTTATGTTTGTTTAACGCACTCTTGCAGTATTCGGTGACTTCTTATTCATTTTGTACTCCCAATTTAAGTGTCTTAGTTAGACAGTTTATGATATTAATGGAGAATTTTGAATCTTGTGAGGTTAAATTAAACGTGTGTAGTTTTTGAAAATTTCTGGTCTTAGACTTGCCAGGTAGGATATTGAAATTGGAAGACTTACTAAATAGTACTCCCTCTGTCCCAATTTATGTGAATTACTTTTCTTTTTAGTCAGTCCAAAAAATAATAACACATTTCTATATTAAGTAACAATTTAACTATAAAATGTCTATTTCTATTATTCATTTTGGACCACATGTTTTTAAAAGTCTTCCTTACTTTCTTAAACTCCGTGCCGAGTCAAACTACCTCACATGAAATGTGACGGAGGGAGTATAAAAAAGAGACCGACACTTCAAAAAGGTATAAAAGATGTATGGAGGGAGTATATAATAATGAAGCATCAGAAACTTGATGTATGGATCTTAGGAATTACTTACATGATTTATGTTTATTCCATTGAACTTGTTGTGCACGATTGTATTTCCATTAGTTCCTTCCAATTTATTACTTACATGATTTATGTTTATTCCATTGCTTGACATATATATAGGTGGTGAGCGCGACCTGAGTTCTTTTGCTCCTGATGCCGCATCTATTACCTCAAGTATCAAATACCATGCAGAATTCACACCTGTATTCTCTCCTGAAAGGTTTGAGCTCCCTAAGGCATTTTTTGCAACAGCTCAAAGTGTTCGTGATTCGCTCCTTATTAATTGGAATGCTACGTATGATATTTATGAAAAGCTGAACATGAAGCAAGCGTACTATCTATCCATGGAATTTCTGCAGGTATCTCATTATTCTTACTTTCTCTTTTGCTCTTTTGTATGACTGTGCAGAGTGACCTTAAATTATATCTAGTAAGAAATTAATCCGTTTGATAATTGCTGACAAATTATACTGTATATTTACTGTTACACATGAGAGTTTCTGAAATTTATGCACAAACAACTCTTTGCGAGCTGAGTTTAATTTATGCCCTATCTACTGTTTAGGGTAGAGCATTGTTAAATGCAATTGGTAATCTGGAGCTTACTGGTGCATTTGCGGAAGCTTTGAAAAACCTTGGCCACAATCTAGAAAATGTGGCTTCTCAGGTCAGTGTGACTTTTATTTCACGCATCAGAAAAAACCTAGTTTTCCAAGTTCTTCTGTGTTTTACTCAACAACAGTTGGACTATGTGTATTCATTTGTGACTTTGTGCATCGACTGTTATAATATTCAGAAGCCATACATGCCATACTTGTTGTGTCTTTATGTTTTTATTTGGAGTTGATTACTTGTTAATTTTTGAATAATTATTGACAGGAGCCAGATGCTGCTCTTGGAAATGGGGGTTTGGGACGGCTTGCTTCCTGTTTTCTGGACTCTTTGGCAACACTAAACTACCCAGCATGGGGCTATGGACTTAGGTACAAGTATGGTTTATTTAAGCAACGGATTACAAAAGATGGTCAGGAGGAGGTGGCTGAAGATTGGCTTGAAGTATGCTTATTACTTATTCAGTTCTTGATTTCACGTGTGTTTACGTCCTTAGATAGTTTATATCCTTGTCGCTTACTGTTCTCCTCTTGTTTGTAGAGCTTCTGATATTCCTTTTTTCTCTTTCTTTATGACTTATTTTCTTTTACTCAGTTCATGCAATGTGGATGTTCATTATTGTTGGTTGTCCATGCAGATTGGCAGTCCATGGGAAGTTGTGAGGAATGATGTTTCATATCCTATCAAATTCTATGGAAAAGTCTCTACAGGATCAGATGGAAAGAGGTATTGGATTGGTGGAGAGGATATAAAGGCAGTTGCGTATGATGTTCCCATACCAGGGTATAAGACCAGAACCACAATCAGCCTTCGACTGTGGTCTACACAGGTTCCATCAGCGGATTTTGATTTATCTGCTTTCAATGCTGGAGAGCACACCAAAGCATGTGAAGCCCAAGCAAACGCTGAGAAGGTATACTTAATCTATTAATTTGTATTACAGTTTTATAATCTATTTGCCTTTTCTTAATGTGAATTTGGGCTTCAGTATGAGCCTTCTCAGTTTTCAGTCTCAACACTTCCGCATCTTCGGACCAACAACAGTTGTAGGACATGATTCCTGGTTGCATCATAGCTAGTGGACTTTATAGAGATGCATTTATCTGTTTCCTAAATTGACCAGAAGTAGTACTTCACTATTATACACTGGATGATCAGAACACTGATCCAATGAGAGACCAATGACTATGAAAGTTTAGATACTGCAAAAGTATATTTTGTTCGTAGTGTTTGTACAGTATTTATAAGAGAACAAGTAAAGACCAAATAAACTAATCAATCCCTAATTCTTAGGAAATCCTTGAATTAAGGGATTTCCTCTAAACTATTTTCCTAGAATAATATATTCTAATCCCATATTTACAGGGCAGATTCTCAAATCTGCCAGCTTTATTTGTGGAGCAAATTATAATCAAATCTGCCAGCTCAATGGTGGAGCAGATTATGACTAAATCTGCCTACTCATTCAACACTCCCCCTCAAGTCGGCATGTAAATATCAAACATGCCAAACTTGCTAACAAAGGACTCAAAAGTAGTTCTGAAAAGACCTTTTGTGAAAATATTTGCAACTTGTTCTGTTGTTGGAACAAAAGGAATGCACACTTCCATCTTCAATCTTCTTTTTAATGAAGTGTCTGTCCACTTCAACATGCTTTGTTCTATCATGTTGAACTGGATTATGAGCAATGCTTTTGGCAGCCTTATTGTCACAATACAACTCCATTGGAAAACTCACAGGTCTTCTTAGTTCTTCCAAAAATCTCTTGAGCCACAATATTTCACAAATTCCGTGTTCCATGGATCGATACTCAGCCTCAGCACTACTTCGAGCCACCACATTTTGCTTCTTACTTCTCCATGTCACCAAATTTCCCCAAACAAATGTACAATATCCAGATGTAGACCTCCTATCAATAGATGAACCAGCCCAGTCTGCATCCGTATAAGCCTCAAGACTTCTTTGCTCATTCTTCTTGAAGAACAACCCTTTCCCAGGTGAACTCTTTAGATACCTTAGGATTCGATACACAACTTCTTGGTGTTCTTCTCGTGGATAATGCATGAACTGAATGACTAGGCTCACAGCAAAGGAAATATCAGGTCTAGTATGTGACAAGTAAATCAACTTGCCTACCAATCTCTGATATTGACCCTTATCAATCAATTTTCCTTCCTTTACAAACTTCAGATTTGGATCAATTGGAGTTTCAGTTGGTCTACAACCACTCATTCCTGTTTCTTTTAACAGATCAAGAACATACTTCCTTTGTGACACTATAATTCCTTTCTTCGATCGTGCAACCTCCATGCCAAGAAAGTACTTTAGCGGCCCTAAGTCCTTTATCTCAAATTCTGAGGCAAGACGTTCCTTTAGATTTTTATCTCAACCACATCATCTCCCTGTGAGGATGATATCGTCAACATACACTATAAGAACTGTTGTTTTTCCTTCTAGCGAATGTCGAGTAAACATTGTGTGATCTTCTTGTCCTTGCACATACCCTTGCCTTTTCACAAATTGAGTAAACCTTTCGAACCAAGCCCTTGGAGATTGTTTTAGACCATAAAGAGATCTTCTAAGCCTGCATATTTTTGACTTGTACTTCCCTTCAAAACCTGGTGGGGGATCCATATAGACTTCTTCCTCTAGGTGCCCGTTCAAGAAAGCATTCTTCATATTCAACTGCTAAAGAGACCAGTCGAGATTTACTGCGATTGTCAACAGAACTCTAATTGAGTTTAGCTTAGCTACTGGAGCAAACGTCTCGAGATAGTCAATGCCATTGCCATATGTCTGTGTGAATCCCTTAACTACTAGGTGGGCCTTATACCTTTCCAAGGATTCGTCTGATTTGAATTTGGTGGTGAACACCCATTTACAACCCACCGGTTTCTTTCCCTCGGGTAAATCCACTAACTCCCATGTCTCATTTTTTTTTTCAAGAGCTCGCAATTCCTCCAAAATAGCCTCCTTCCACTCGGGAACTTGTAGAGCATCCTGCACATTTGTTGGAATCTCCACACTAGAGAGTTGTGAAGTAAAGGCTGAATAACTAGGAGACAACTTTTTGTAGGACACTAACATAGAAATAGGATATTTAGAAGTATTTCTAACACCTTTGCGTTTCGCAATAGGTAGATCTAGATCTAAGGAATTAGAAATAGAATCAGTTGGAAGAGTACCTTGAATTACAGTAAGGTCTTGTGGGACTGATTTTTGGCAGTGTTGAGAATCTTCGGTCCTTTTTTCTTGAGTTCGGTTCCTTCTCGAATACACCTGCATTTCTGTTTTTTGTTCTCTATTCCCATTTTTATTTTTGTCATTTGAAGTCGCTACAGGTTCAGGTTCAATTTCTGAGTTTTTATCATTTAAGTCACTTTGGTCCTTATCATCTCTTGGATCACACTTATTTATATCTTCCCCTACATCTCTCACATCAGTATTTATTGTAATATTAGGCTCCTCATTTGCTTGATATCTAGTTTCCTCAATATCACAAAAAACAAATCTTCACCTACATGATACTCCCCGAAGATGAGTAGTAAAATAGAGTTGCGACTCAAAGAAAGTTAGGTCCATTGTGACAATTATCTTCCTAGCATGTGGATCATAACACTTATATCCCTTTTGACTTGGGGCATATCCTACAAAATACACTTCTTAGCCCGCGGTTCAAGTTTACTACGATTATGAACATGAACAAATGTTGTACAACCAAAAACTCTCAGAGGTAGATCTGTAGTTAACCTAGAAGTAGGAAAACTTTCTCTGAAAACTTTAAAAGGTGTCTTAAATTCAAGAGGGCGAGATGGCATTCTATAAATAAGGTAAGTGGCAGTCAAAAGAGCCTCTCCCCAAAGGTGTTGTGGAACTTTACTAGTAAACATTAAAGCTCTCGTTACCTCTAAAAGGTGTCTATTCTTTCTTTCGGCAATACCATTTTGTTGAGGTGTATCTGGACAAGAGCTTTGGTGTACGACCCCAGTTTTTCTGAAAAACTTCCTAATTGTTCATTAAAAAATTCACGGCCATTGTCACTCCGAAAAATCTTGATTTTCTCATTGAACTGTGTTTCCACCATGACATGGAAAGTCTCAAACACATTTTTAACCTCAGATTTGTCCTTCAATAAAAAAACCCAACTCAATCTAGTATGATCGTCAATAAAAGTTACAAACCACCGTTTTCCAAACATTGTTGAAATTCTAGACGGTCCCCAAACATCACTATGAATCATTGTAAAAGGTTTTGAAGCATGATATCTTTGAGAAGGAAAAGAAGATCAATGATGCTTAGCCATTTCACAAAATTCACATTGGAATAAGGATGGATTTTTATTTCTAAATAACTGAGGTAACAAATGTTTTAAATAATAAAAACTTGGATGTCCAAGCCCATAGTGCCAAAGCATGACTTTATTTAAAACAAATGTGGAGTTTAAAAAAATAGGATTCAGCTGTAGTGAGTTGTTCCCGTTGTCAAGAAAATAAAGACCTCCTGATTCTCTAGCACTGCCAATCATCTTCCCCGAGACCTTTTCCTGAAATTCACACAAATCGGAATAAAAAATAGCACGACAATTAAGAGAATGGGTTAATTTAAGTTCCTTTTCCAGCAATTGCCGATAAGGAACCATCAACTATCTTGATTTTACTGTTCCCTGCACAAGGAGTGTAAGTAGAGAAAAAACGGAAACTCCCAGTCATGTGGTCACTAGCTCTTGAATCTATGATCCAAGAATCTATTTGGTTGGAATTGACACTAAGAAAAGCAGACGATACAGATGATACAGTTTCAGCAAAAGAACAAGAAGGATTAGAAGATTTTGGTGCATTTGCACGAAATTGTGGAGATTGAAGGAGTTTGTGCAGAATTTCCAATTGTTCCCTTGTAAATAGAGACGTTTCTGGAGAAGGTTGCTGCCCCTGATCAAAATAAGTTGTTTGGAGGGCCTGACCATTTTGAGATTGAAAGCCATGATCATCAACTCCCTTGTTCTTCCAGTTTAGTGGTTTCCCATGAATCTTCCAACACGTTTCACGGGTGTGCCAATATTTTTTGCAATGATCACACGATGGCTTTTTCTTTTTGTCCTCTTCATTCTTCACTGTTACAAGAGAGCTGAAGAGTCTATAACAGGTTTTAGTTCAACATTTAAATCAGGTTTTAACATAACTTTCCTCCCAGTTTCCTCTCTCCTAATTTCAGAAAAAGTTTCACTAAGTGAGGGCAGAGGATTTTTTTCCTAGGATTCGCGACCTGACCTCATCAAACTCTCGGTTTAATCCTGCTAAAAAAAGGTAAACCCATTTTCTTCCTTTTTTCCGGCTTTCACACTATCCATAGAACACTCCCATTCATCATTGTAACACTGGTCTAACTCCTGCCACAAGGACACCATTTCATTATAATAAGTAGCGACTTCATTCTCACCCTGCTTAGCTTGCCGTAGTTTAATTTTTAACTCAAAAATTTGAGAGGCATTTTCTAAATCAGAATATGTCTCCCTAACGGCTTCCCACACATCCTTAGCAGTGGGCAAAAAGAGATAAGATTTACCTATGACTGCTTCCATAGAATTTATTAACCAAGTAATCATGAGTGAATTCTCTGATCTCCAGGAGTTCATCTTTGGGTCTCCAACTCCCGGCTTTTTGTCTCTTCGGTCAGATGTCCCAGCTTTCCACGGCCATCGATTGCAAGCTTTACGGACTGTGCCCATTCCAGATAGTTCTTCCCATTTAATCGATGAGAAGTTAACTGGAAGGGCATGTGAGAAGCATTGCCTCCTTGTGTCATCAGATTCTCTGCAGGAGCTTCTTGTTGATGTTTCAGAAAGATGCTCTCTGTGAAAGGCTGTTTTATCCATATGATATTAGGGGAAAAAGTCCCTCCCTGATACCATGAAAGTTTAGATACTGCAAAAGTATATTTTATTCTTGTACAGTATTTATAAGAGAACAAGTAAAGACCAAATAAACTAATCAATCCCTAATTCTTAGGAAATCCTTGAATTAAGGGATTTCCTCTAAACTATTTTCCTAGAATAATATATTCTAATCCCATATTTACAGGAGCAGATTCTAATCAAATCTGCCAGCTTTATTTGTGGAGCAGATTATAATCAAATCTGGCAGCTCAACGGTGGAGCAGATTATGACTAAATCTGCCTACTCATTCAACAGACTTTTTTTTTTTTGTGGAAGATGTCAGGAGACCTGATATCTGTATTTCTATGTGTCCTAGGCACATTTTAACCTACTCTTATTTCTTTTCTCTTTTTCTTTTTTGAATATACTCTTAGTTTTCTTCTTGCCTTTTTTTTTTTAATGAGGGGCAAGAGACTGATGACTAAGTTTTTGTAGAAAATGTCAAGAGACCTGATATCCATGTTCCTATAGGCATATATTAACCTACTCTTCTTTTCTTTTTCCCTTTCAAGTTTGTTTTGATAATACTCTTTTTGTTGAAAATGTCAGTGATACAAGTTTAACTGTGAACTAGCTGAGTTGGCAAGTTAGTTAGGTGACGTGGGAATTAGTTAGAAGTAGTTGAAGTTGTTAGACTGTAGCAGTTGGATTTCCAGATTTCAATTCCTAGTTTCATTTCTATAAATATAGCCATTATGTGTAATTGGATTCATTCATGAAATAATATCTGATTCTCCCTCTTCTACATTCAATTAAGCCTCAATTCTCGGTTATAACCCTGAATCGGCAATCATCTTCTTCGAGTTCCATCTCCTAGATTAACTAACTCCATTACAGATTTCATATTCATATTCCTACTGTCCTAGGCACATTTTAACCTACTCTTCTTTTCTGTCTCTTCATATACGTTAGGGACATAGTAACATACTTAGCATAGCATTAGTTTAGATGGCTAAGCTAGTGTTATTAGAAGGGGTCTCTTATACGCTTTAAGTGATGGACTGCAGCGGCACATAGGTATGTCGCCTTTTGAGGTTATAGTGAAAGAGAAGATGATGAGCAATATAATGATGTTGATAAAAGAGGTTTTGACAATCTTTAAGAAGAATCGGATGTTGATCCATTTATGTTCTGGTTTTTATTTTGCATGCCCAATGGAGGATTTTTGGCTGTCTACTTTTTAGTTTTTAAATTGAAAGATTTGCTTATGTGTCATTTTTGTTGAGCTTTTTTTTTTTTTATCTAGTTAGTTTACTTATTTGTGCGAGGTTTATTTTGGTACTCTTTTAGAACTGTGTTTCACTTCTGCTTTAAGCAAAGCGGGTCCTTGTCGCTTTTTTAGCGCTTCTCGCTCTCAAAAACACTGGTCTAAGCTAGTTCTTCTCTAACATCAGATATGTTACATACTCTACCCTGGGGATGAATCAGAGGAGGGAAAGATCCTTCGGTTGAAGCAACAATATACCTTATGCTCGGCTTCTCTCCAAGATATTATTTCTCAATTTGAGAGGAGATCAGGTGATCGTATTAAGTGGGAAGAGTTTCCTGAAAAAGTTGCTGTGCAGATGAATGACACTCACCCTACACTTTGTATCCCTGAGCTGATGAGAATATTGATAGATCTGAAGGGCTTGAATTGGAATGAAGCTTGGAATATTACTCAAAGGTACTGAAAGTTACAAGCTTTGCATGTGGGAAATTGAGGTTTGTGCTGAATATACTGTACGGAAGCATCATCTGAATTTGTTTAAATACATGACACAAGTGATACTACAGTATGAGATCTTATTACTAAACTTTAAGTTCCACATCATCTGAATTGGTCTTCGAACATCAAAATGACAGGAGATAACACACTTTTACTTTTAAACATAAAACAATACCTCCAATTTTATTTTCTTATTAGAAACACTGAAATCCTTAATGCTGGAAACTTACCAGAACTGTGGCCTACACAAACCATACTGTTTTGCCTGAGGCACTGGAGAAATGGAGTTATGAATTGATGCAGAAACTGCTTCCCAGACATGTCGAAATCATTGAGGCGATTGACGAGGAGGTGATGGAGCTACAAATTTAACAAATTTATTTGGTTATGCAAGTTAAACTATTTTGACTAATTTCTGCAGTGTGCTATCCTAACAGCTGGTACATGAAATTGTATTAAAATATGGTTCAATGGATCTGAACAAATTGGAGGAAAAGTTGACTACAATGAGAATCTTAGAAAATTTTGATCTTCCCAGTTCTGTTGCTGAATTATTTATTAAGCCTGAAATCTCAGTTGATGATGATACTGAAACAGTAGAAGTCCATGACAAAGTCGAAGCTTCCGATAAAGTTGTGACTAATGATGAAGATGACACTGGTAAGAAAACTAGTGTGAAGATAGAAGCAGCTGCAGAAAAAGACATTGACAAGAAAACTCCCGTGAGTCCGGAACCAGCTGTTATACCACCTAAGAAGGTACGCATGGCCAACCTGTGTGTTGTGGGCGGCCATGCTGTTAATGGAGTTGCTGAGATCCATAGTGAAATTGTGAAGGAGGAGGTTTTCAATGACTTCTATGAGGTAAGCATCATTAGTATGAATCTTTTGATATGTATCAGATCAGTGATTTTTGTCAAACTGAGTTTTAATTCATGTATTATCTTACTCTTAACATTTACAGCTCTGGCCGGAAAAGTTCCAAAACAAAACAAATGGAGTGACTCCAAGAAGATGGATTCGTTTCTGCAATCCTCCTCTTAGTGCCATCATAACTAAGTGGACTGGTACAGAGGATTGGGTCCTGAAAACTGAAAATTGGCAGAATTGCAGAAGGTATTTCATTTGCCTTTTCTGACTTGGCATGTTTAAGAATATGAGGTGGAAATTTTGTTGTTTGTTGTTAGATAGTTGAAAATGCATTCTCTGTGGCACCTTCCAAAGATTCACCAAATTTATGACACGTAGTGTTTTTGATTTTCGAAAAACATGTGAAGGCTGTGTTCGCGAAGATTAAATCCAAAGGGATTTGAAAATTTGGAGTCACCAACTAAGGAAACAGATCGTATTGTCAAGTGTGCAAGTCACTTGACCAATCCCTTGAAATTCTTTTCAAAACTTGAAGTTGATTTTGAAAGAAACCCATTTGAAGTTTTTTACTCCAAATGGTTGTGAAAAATAGAAATTAGGCAAGGAAATTCCTTTGTTTAAAGAACAGGTGTTAGGCATCCCTAAACCCGTGCATAGGTCGCAGTTTACCCTCCTAGTTCAATTGATTTCAAAATTCTGGTCAAAGCTGTCCACAACAAATATCAAGATTTGCACAAGTGCAATAACTAAAGTTAAACTAAATTATAATTGGGGGTTTTAAATTACATAATTTCGGGAGAACAACTGAAGAATAGAAGCTAAATCACACCTTGAACCTGCACTTTTGTCCATTTGATAGTGTAGTTAAAAAATATTACGTATACTCATCATCGCTATTTACAAAGCAGTTCCAATTTCGAACTGAGTGTATTTTCCCAAAAAGGTAAGACTTATGCTCTATCTGAACTATGGGTACCACACGCAGTTTGCTGATAATGAAGATCTTCAAAATGAGTGGAGGGAAGCAAAAAGGAGCAACAAGATTAAAGTTGTCTCCTTTCTCAAAGAAAAGACAGGGTATTCTGTTGTCCCAGATGCAATGTTTGATATTCAGGTGTGTTATTCTCCTTTTTTTCAGGTCTGGCCATGAGATTAATTAGCTTTATCTTAGTTATATGAATCATTCTTGTTCTTGGACGAAGTATCATGCACTTGTCAATTAAAAAACCAATTCTCAGGTAAAACGCATTCACGAGTACAAGCGACAACTGTTAAATATCTTCGGCATCGTTTATCGGTATAAGAAGATGAAAGAAATGACAGCTGCAGAAAGAAAGACTAACTTCGTTCCTCGAGTATGCATATTTGGGGGAAAAGCTTTTGCCACATATGTGCAAGCCAAGAGGATTGTAAAATTTATCACAGATGTTGGTGCTACTATAAATCATGATCCAGAAATCGGTGATCTGTTGAAGGTATTAACATGATTATTTCTCTTGAAAGTTTTTTTCTTTGATTTTGATACAAGCTATTCTTTTCTAGCAGTAAGAGGTCACTTTTTTTTTCTTTTTTTTTTTTTTTTTTTTTTTTATTAATCTGTGATATTTCTGCATCTGTTTCATCATGTGATTACTTTTTGCACTTTTAACCTGAAGAGTCCTCTCCTTTATCTCTTGTAGGTAGTCTTTGTGCCAGATTACAATGTCAGTGTTGCTGAACTGCTAATTCCTGCTAGCGATCTATCAGAACATATCAGGTAATTAACTGACTCCCATCTTTCTTTTCAATTGTGCTGCCACTGGTAACAATTGATCCAACAACTCTATACTATGTTAAATTTGTTTGTGGCTTTGTGCGAACATAACTGGACGATTAGCTGCTTAGTTTCTCATCACTAGAATAACTCGGGTGTTGAGAGTGATATCATGCTATAATACTGTTATTATTGTACTATTCATCACATGCATAGTTTATATATGTATCAAATCGAATGCATAGTGAAGTGGTGTGACATGACAGTGATCATCTCATTCATTCACACACACAAAGCAGCACCATTTTATTTGATTGTCCTGGCTGTAAACTGTGTATGTTCTATTTGGAATTTCAATTGTTACAAAATGATCCTACTATATGTGATAATATAGTAATTTGGGCACCATTAAGATTCCTGTCCTTATGCAGTTATAGTCTCTCTAATGTGTCCTGCCTTCGTGTGGACGACATCAGTTTTCCTAACATGTCTGCAGTGGCGAATGCATATGATGTGAAAATTTCAGCTGAATCCTGTTTATACATCGAAGGCTGGGAATAGGGGTAGCACTTTTGGATCTTCATGCTCCTCTTTTATTGATGGCGGTTAACGCTTTTCCCCATTTTTTGACACAAACAGATCAATACTTATATGGCCTAGTAACATCAACTTTACGTATCAAAATAAAACTTAAAGGGAACTACTGGGCAGTGGCTAGTCTATTTCATTGGGAAAACTTTGGTAATAGCCAACTAATGGTTCATGAAAATTGAAGATTTAATGTTCCTTTTTAGAAAAAAAAAAAAAGAGGATGATTTTATGTTGTCACTTAATGATACTTAAAGGGGGCAACTACTAGTGGAAAATGTTTATCCAAGCCAATTCATTTCTCAGTAATGTGACAACTGCATATAAAAATCTAATATTTCCATTAATCTTGTTGGTGTATGTTTTTAGCTTTATGTAGAGATTTATATGTATATTTGACTCTCTTTCTTCCTACCCCCAGTACGGCTGGAATGGAGGCCAGTGGAACCAGTAATATGAAGTTTGCAATGAATGGTTGTATCCAAATTGGTACATTGGATGGCGCTAATGTTGAAATAAGGGAAGAGGTTGGAGAAGAAAACTTCTTTCTCTTTGGTGCTCAAGCTCATGAAATTGCGGGGCTTAGAAAAGAAAGAGCTGACGGAAAGGTAAAGCTCACCCCTCTTTTGAGTGACATGTTGATCAATGTTCTTTTTCTTGGTTGATTGGTCAAATTTCGTCTTTTATTTCCTTACCAGTAACCACCCCTAAAGTTTCTTCTTAGATGCATTTGAATGGTCACCTTGCTCAGTTATTGAACGAAAATCTTATTTCCCCTCTTTTGTAGTTTGTACCTGATGAACGTTTTGAAGAGGTGAAGGAATTTGTTAGAAGCGGTGCTTTTGGCTCTTATAACTATGATGACCTAATTGGATCGTTGGAAGGAAATGAAGGTTTTGGCCGTGCTGACTATTTCCTTGTGGGCAAGGACTTCCCCAGTTACATAGAATGCCAAGAGAAAGTTGATGAGGCATATCGCGACCAGAAAGTAAGTCCAGTTTGTTGCAATTCGTTGTGGATATTTTGTTTGGTTTCTCATGTTTTGTGTATGCTATTGACTTTGATCATTAAAATATTTGTAAAAACGACTTGTGTTTATCACTTGGTCAGAGGTGGACAAAGATGTCAATCTTGAATACAGCGGGATCGTACAAGTTCAGCAGTGACAGAACAATCCATGAATATGCCAAAGACATTTGGAACATTGAAGCTGTGGAAATAGCATAAGAGGGGGAAGTGAATGAAAAATAACAAAGGCACAGTATGTAGTTTCTCTTTTTATCATGTGATGAAGGTATATAATGTATGTGTAAGAGGATGATGTTATTACCACATAATAAGAGATGAAGAGTCTCATTTTCTGCTTCTCCTTGATTTAATGTTTTGGTGACATTAAATTATATCATGAAACAAGACTTATACTGCCTCATCCATCAAAATGGATGATTCCTAAAATTGGAGGGGAAAAGAAAGCAGTACAAACATTTGTGGCATAGTGCCGATAGAATCGTCCAACCATAAACGGATTGGATAATTAATTAATTTATTTATGTTGGATCAAATATGGATCCATCCATATTATTTCCCATAACATATGGACAACCTACATTAAACTTGCTATCACGAGCCAAATTCAAGTAAAATAAACTTCAAATGAAATTATGAACAATTTTTGTCATTTGTAAAACTTAAAAACAAAAGAGCAATATAAAGATGAAAATAACAAGAATATAAATTAACTTTCTTTCTTTCAAGTGTATTCAATATCATTCTCAATACTACTATTTATAGGATTACATTAAGGATGTCATAAACATGACGTTAAACCTTGAAAATACGAGGAAATAAACCCTAGGAGTTATGGTCATCCATTTGATCATACTATCAACAACATTACTACCAATATCAACCTTGGAGTTATGGTTATCCATTTGACCACTATCAACAACACTACTACGGAAATTAACCTAGGAGTTATGATCATCAGTTTAACCACCAAATTATTCACAACAGTTAAAACACTTTTAATATCTGCTATATTTAAAGAACATGAGAATAGTTGTATTAACTGAATTTAGCTTGTGAGATGCATGCGAGCCATTTAAGTTGATCCAATGTTTTATCTGTTATTGTGCTAAGCACCCATCATTATAAGTAGGATTTTGCTCAAAAAAATTTCCTTTTTCTTTTAACATAAAAGAGTAAGTGCGAGGCTATTTGATTTTGTAATTTTTCTGGTAAATATTCAAATACCAAAAAGTATAACAACAAATAGTAGAGAATGACTCTGTTCTGTATCTACAAGGGACAAAACAAATAGTAAAGAATGAATCTCAGTTAAGCTGACTATCTGATTACTAGTAAGAAAAGTAGGGGTTTCAAACAACAGCAGGCATGTCCTTTAGCCAGGCATCCAGGGGCTTACCAATTGCATAGACAATAAATCCAATCTCTCTAAGCTTGTCCGCGTCAACAACATTTCTACCATCAAATATGAAAGCAGGTTTCTGCATGTTATCGTATATCTTCTTGTAATCAAGACTCTTGAATCCATCCCACTCTGTAAGAATGCAAACAACAAGAGCATCCTTTGTCGTGGTGTAGGCATCCCACACGACTGAAACTTGTTTCACACCAGTCGGACTCATTGGCTGGAGGTGAAGGGGATGATCCCAATCAACCTTTTTCATTGCAAGGTCCCTTTGGATTTGGTCCTCGTTAACCTGAGGGTCATATATTGCTCAGCTTAGCCTTGTCTCCCAATAGTCCCTTGCAAACATCAATTGCAGGGGTCTCCCAGTATCACCAGTATCCTTCTTGAAAGCAAAACCTAGAATGGCCACTTTCTTGCCTAATACTGTGTTGAACATGGAGGCAACAACACGATTGACAAAACGAATCTTCTGATAGTCATTGATCTTGAGTACCTGTTTCCAGTATTCAGCCACCTCTGGAAGACCATTGCATTCGCATATGTAAACCAGATTCAGAACATCCTTCTGGAAGCAAGAGCCACCGAATCCAACACTAGCATTAAGAAACTTGGGACGAATCCTGGAGTCCTTACCAACAACATATGATACCTCTGAAACATTTGCTCCAGTAGCCTCGCAGAGAGCTGACATGGCATTCACAGAAGAGATTCTTTGGGCCAAGAATGCATTGGCAGCCAGTTTTGAGAGCTCAGCAGACCACAAATTGGTTGTGATGATGCAATCTTCAGGAACCCATTGGGTATAAACATCCTTCAATGCTTGGATTGCCTTCTGGCCTCCTGGAGTTTCGCGTCCTCCAATTAAGACTGTTAGGTTTAAAAAGGTCTTCAATTGCAGTCCCCTCTGCAAGAAAGTCAGGGTTTGAGAGGATTTTGGAAGTTAATTCCGTTGTTGCTGTTGTGGGTCAAAATCCTCTCAATTGCCTCAGCATTTTTGACTGGAACAGTTGATTTCTCAACCCCAATTTTGCCAGATTTTGAGACATCAGCAATCATGCGAGCTGCACTCTCCCAGTAAGTGAGATCAGCAGCCTTGCCTGCTCCGAGGCCTCTAGTCTTTGTAAGAGTGTTAACAGAAACAAAAACTGTATCAGCTTCACACACATGTTTCTCCGCATCTGTGCTAAAGAAGAGATTCATGCCTCGGCATTCCTTCACTATATCCCAAAGGCCTGGCTCATAGATAGGGAGATGGTCACTGGTTTAGGCGGTGATGCGAGGCACTGAAATATCTACAACAGCTACTTCAACAGAGGGGCATTTCAGTGCTATGACAGCCATGGTGGGACCACCTACATATCCAGCTCCTATACAACAAATCTTAACCATTTTCCTTTTTTCTAAATTCTGCAATAGGAAAAAGTTCAATTACATTTTCTAGAATGGGAGAAAGAGGAAATTTATACTAATACTGTAACATTATCATATAGCTTCAGTAAACAAAATAGTGGATGAGATATTGCATCACTTGCATATATATGACACCACAAATTCAATTTATTTGTCTTACTTTTCATTTTGATTCTAACATGACATATTTAAGATTAAAAGACATTTTAGTACATTCTACATACTAGACCACATGATTCAATGCCAAATCAAATCAAACAAAGTAGAATATATGGATACCGGAATTTTGAGTGATTGTGAAAATTGGCACAGAAAGAAGAAGAAAACAATTTTCTTAGTACTGATCCAAAATCAACAAGGGAAATTCACACAACACTGCATTCTGCTGGGAAGTGGGAACCTAAGATTAATAAGGAAGACCAATCAGACATTTGCATCATCTGATCAGATACCTAAAAAGTACACACAATTAATTAACCTTAGAAATTTCAACTTCCCACTTATCTAACTAGACAATGAAAAAATTAGACACTTCCATTATCAAATTATATTTTATAATTTTCAATGATCAATCACTTTGTCAAAAAATACCCCCATCACCTTCCTTCTTGTCTTAGCACCAAGTATAATTTAATATAAAATTGCAGAAAGTCTGACCCTTTTTTTTATGTTGGAAATGGTAATGTGGAAAAAAATGAAATTTAGTTTTACATAAAACAGGAACAAGTGAAGTGATGTGAATTTGCTTAATAGTAAAAATGGGAAAAGAGAGGTGTCCCCTTAAATGTGTGTCTACGTTACGCACGCTACGCCTTGCCCTTGCAACATCTACATTTGACTACTCTTTTAACCCGAATCAGATATATATATAAAGTTGAATAATAAAAGTTCGACATGGCACCTTTTTTTTTTTTTGCAGAATTGTTTTTGTCAATTTTTTGGACTTTTACTTTAATTTGTTCTTTTAAAAAAAAATTAGAAAATAGGTACACTTAAATTTTGTAAAAATTAGGCAAATGACATAGTATAAGAAAGAAATTACTTCCTTTCCCTACTCTTTCATTAATTACCAAAAATCCCTTTTTTAGTGTTTTTCGGATACATAATATAGCAAAGTGTGGATACTTAATATAGCAGCGCGGATACTTTAATTAATAACGGGCGGATACTTAAATTATTAAGTTATTAGCAGCACGGATACTTAATTAACGGGCGGATGCATAATATAGCAGCGCGGATACTTTAATTAATAACAGGCAGATACTTAAATTATTAAGTTGTTGGCAACACGGATACTTAATTAACGGGCGGATGCATAATATAGCAGCGCGGATACTTTAATTAATAACGGGCGGATACTTAAACTAATAAAGTATCCGGTTAAGTTGAATTGGGGGAAAATAAGGGATTTTTGTATTTTAGCAAAAGAGTAGGGAAATATTGAGAATAGGTAAAGAAGTGTTGTGTATTTAAGTAATTTTACCTAAAATGTAAAATGTTGGGCCCGTGCCATTTCTCTCTGCAAAGGTTAATTTTATCTTTTTATCTTCCATCTTTTAATACAATACTACTCCACATTAATAAAATCAATTAGGAATTATAAAAATTGAAGGTGGATAAATACATGAATATATATATATATATATATCGAATAAACAAGAAAATTATAGTGAGAGGTGAAAAGTTGATTGAATTGAATATATATATATTTTAAATTATAAAAAATAAAATAAGTAAATAATTTTTCTCTCATCTTTGAATGTATGCAAAATTAAATAATGAAACTTATAAATATGGAAGATTAGATAGTTATGAGTATTTTGTTAATATAATTAAGAGTATCATTTGCAAATATGTAGAGGTGTGAATTATAAAAATGAGATTTTAAATAAACTAATTGTGAAATATAACAAATAATGAAGGCAAAATAAAGAATCTTGGAAAGATATAAATAGTACGGAAAAGGGCTCAAAATACCTCTGAACTGTCACGACATAACCCACCGGGTCGTGCGGGCACCTACTCTACCACCTAAGTAGGGGAACCCTCATAGCCCAACGTTTTTAAATATGTAGAAAATTTGGAAAACTGACGAATAAAAAGGACTCATGTAATTTATAAATAAGAGTTTTTAAATACAATTCCGATTAAGACTTGTAAAGTAATTAACTCCCCAGGGATCTAGTCTAAACAAGTACAAGAGCTACTAAGAATACAATGTGAAACATGATAACGAAAAGACACAACTTTCACCATGCGGAAGGAAAGATAGAAGCTATTGGAGATTTGTCGTCGTCTTTGCCTATGAAACATCACTGACTCTACAACCATGACTATGCCCAAAAAGGCATAGCAAGAATAGTATCAGTACAATCACACGTACTGGTAGGCATCATCGGTCAACCCGAATACCCACCGCATAATATAAGAAATCAACTGGCGAAACATGCAATAAGACTAATCGCTCATCCACCATTATATTTTGATTGCCCTTACCCTTCCGGATATTAACAACATTAGTTCATGACTTGCCTCTAACCCATTACTTACTTCGTTCGTGATTTCACCCAATCAATCAATTTCTTAAGGAAGTTTCGGATATACCACTACCAACCCGGACAACCACTCATGATACACCCTTACGTTTTCCTCATCTCTACTCAACTTATGACCCCACACTACGGCTATCGAGGCTTACTATCCGTTTCATGAAACCATCCCCTAACCTCAACAATAATACCCATGATCTCATTCTAAGCAACAAAGATAGCACTGGGTCCCTTAGTTCCCCTTTACCATACTACAACCAAATTGAGACGCTACCATCCACAATTTACTACACAATCAGGTATCTCCAATTAACTTACAACATCGCAACCCCCACTTATATGAACACAATGTACAATTCACCAATTATTCAAGAAACATGCCCAATTCCATATTATCAATAATACAAGCAATTACACATATAATGCAAGTCAATGGTCCTCTCATGAAACCCACTCCCAAATTGTTAGTGTATTGAAACTTAATTATAGGTGGACCAATAAAAATAATGTCATTTAATTAAATAATTTATTTATGCCACATTAACTTCTATTAAAAGGAAGGTTACTTTAGACTTAAATTTAACCTGGCATTTTTTATCCAATAGATAAAAGGACATTTTTGAGCCATTTCCAATACGTTAAGGGCATTTTTGACCCTTTTTTTTTTTTTTTTTTATTAATTAAAAAATTCAATCATATTTACTATTCTAATTATATCTAATAAGATACAAAAAAAAAAAAAACCTCCATCTATTTGCATTCCCTACTTAAATAACATGTCTCTTCAAATTCTTTCTAACTATTCTTCTGACTTACATAATTTATAAATAACAATTATCTATGGAGATGTTGAATGTTCATTTTCATTTTCTCATTCTTTCTTTTTATTAGTATAGTTTTTTCCTCTTTTTTAAACTTTGTTTTCTTCATCTTTTTCATCAATCATGTACTTAATAATATCACAATATTGTCTTCATTTTGATAAAGATCATAGATATATTTATTAAAAATTCATCATAGAGATCATAGATATATTCTTCAAGATTCATCACATATATGTTCACATTAGTTTGGTACAAGTTCATCAAAATGAATAAGGAAACTTAATGACCTTGAAAGATTTCATCAAGAGATGGTCATATTAGTATAAAAGTTTGAATGCTTTCCAAATATTTTGAAGATTCATTCATGTATTATTTTGATTTCAATTAATATTGTTCTTTTTTTTTTATTATTATTAGATATATAATTTCTTTTTATTCAGCAAAAATGAAATTATGAAACTCTACTAACCAACATATAAGAAAGCTCAATTAGCATTTTTTACTCATTTAATTTCTCCTCCTCCTCCTCCTCTTCTTCTTCTTATGTGAATGAATGAAGATGAAAAGTTATACAATTTTATTTTTGTGGATATATATTTATCGATTCCTAATTAATATTTTAAATTTCTGTCACAATTGAAAGATATAATATTATCCATCATGATACATTTCTTATAGCTATTACATATTGTTGCCCTTAAAAATATATATTATGGTTTATCATATTAAAAATAGTCATAGAATAAATAAATAAATAATCTTTTCAATATTTTTTAAAACTTTTAATTAAAAGACAAATTATCTAATGAAAAGAATGAAGAAAAATTCTCAGTTTCATATTATAAAAGCTCAAAAGTCAAATTGTTTCCCTCTTTATCACATTAATTATATTAAAACTAAAAAAATACTAGTTCTTAACTTCTCTTTATTATTATTAAAAAAAACTTTAAATTCCTTCATTTAATTCTCCCAATAACATATCTATTAGTATGATCAGATATATAAAATATTTTTCTTTATGATATTATAAATAAGATGTATATATATATATATATATATAAAAAAGATTATATAGTTTTACTATAATAAATGTGCATATGTGAATAATGTGTATTTAACTTATAATTATTTAAAGCAAAAATAATTTATCTTAAATTTTCCACATTTAAGAAGGAGTTATCTTTTAAATAGTTATATTATTATCATACATTAATTTTTTTTAGTGATGACTACAATACTTATTAGTTTATAAACTCTTCCACTGCTCCACATCTATTAGGGACAAATATTGATTCAACTCTTGGTATACTTTTCTATAACTTGACACTTAATGTATTCTTGAAAATTTAATATTTTGTCACTCTATGATAATCTTTATATAATCGAAAAGATAAGTAACACAACAAATTACTAATGACATATGATTTCTTATAATTATACATTTTATTTTTTATGTTATGTTTTTAAATTCTTTTATTTTCTTTGCAAAGTATGATCTCCGATATAATGTTATATAATCAACTTAATTTATTTTTCTTAAGATGTTGGACTTAAGATATTTATTTTCTAATGTATACTTATGTTGAAACATAATTCAAGTATTTTTCTTACTTTTATGCATCACAAATATATTTTAAATTATTTGTATTACAGATTAAGTGATTTATACATACACAAAGTCATGTAATTTATAATGAATCAAACTAATTAATGTTACTTTTGTTGAACTAATAATATTGTTATAAAATTTATTGAATTTAATAAGAAACTACGATAATCAATTTACTAAAATTTTTCAGATTAACATTTTATGTTATTTTTATCAACAATATTAAGTGAAAATTACAGTATGAAAATGTCTTTCTAGCAATTTTTTGAACAGACAACATTAAGATTGTGACTCGATTTGTATTTTTTTTTTATACACTATTTAAAAAAAAAATAGTCAATTAAGATTTCAATTATCCAAAAAATATATTTAATTATGCTTGAAGCGCTGATGAGTATACTAGTTCTAAATAATTGACAAAAATGATAAATGGCAATTTTGACAAAGAAAGGTGTCACGTCATTCTTTTATTATTCAGCTTTATATCTATAAATATGAGAAATCTTATTATATAAACACATATAAGTAAGAATGATTAAGATAAATATTCATCAATAAATGATGAACTACTACTATTAAAAAATTAAAATGCATTGATAATTTTGTAAGAGCATTTCCCAAGAACACCTAAACTAAAATGATTGATTCATATATGCATAGTTTGATTGTGAAAGATATATATAGGTTAATTTTTATAAAATTGATTGAATTGAATAAATATTCTTTAGTTATAAAAAATAAGTAATTAAATTTGTCTCCATCTTTTAACATATGCAAAATTAAATAATGAAAGTTATAAATATTGAAGATTAGATAGTTATGAGTATTTTATTAATATAATTAAGAATATAATTTATAAATATGTAGAGGTGTGAGTTATAAAGATGAGATTTTTAAATAAACTAATGGAGAAAAATTAGAAAAGAAAATTAAAAAAGGAGCAAGAAGAGATAAATATAACTTTGCCTATATCTGATACTCCTCCGTTTCACAAAGAGTGACATGGTTTGACTTGGCACGAAATTTTAGAAAATAAAGAAGACTTTTGAATCTTGTGGTCCTAAATTAAAGTTATGTCAAATATACTAAATTGTCCTTCAATCTTGTGGCTTTAAACATACCACGTGGAAATGTGAAATTAAAATGTTACCAAAAAGGAAAGAGGTCATTCTTTTTTAAACAAACTAAAAAGGAAAGGAGATCATTCTTTTTTAAACGGATGGAGTACTATTTATTTTTGTATATATAAATAACAAATAAATTTGTAATATTTTAATCACAGTTATATTTGTAAATGTTTTAAATTAAGTAAAGAAGACAAAAGAAGGAATGCTTGAAAAGATATAAATAGTACTAATATTAATGAGGAAAGAGAAAAGGTAAGTGTAGGTATTTTTGAAAGCATAATATTAACGAGGAAAGAGGAAATTTAAGTGTAGGTATTTTCTGAAATTTTTTAAAGCACAATTATTTTGGTAATAATATATGAAAAATAAAGAAGTAAAAAGAGGAAAGATAGGAAGATATAAATAGTGTAGTAATAATTAGGAAAGAGAAAATTTAAGTGTACCTATTTTATGATTTTTTAAAAAAAAAACAAATTAAAGTAAAAGTCCAAAAAATTGACAAAAACAATTCTGGGCAAAAAAAGGTGCCATGTCGGACTTTATTATTCAACTTTATATATATATCTGATTCCGGTTAAAAGAGTAGTCATATGTAGATGTTGCAAGGGCAAGGCGTAGCGTGCGTAACGTAGACACACATTTAAGGGGACACCTCTCTTTTCCCATTTTTACTATTAAGCAAATTCACATCACTTCACTTGTTCCTGTTTTATGTAAAACTAAATTTCATTTTTTTTCCACATTACCATTTCCAACATAAAAAAAGGGTCAGACTTTCTGCAATTTTATATTAAATTATACTTGGTGCTAAGACAAGAAGGAAGGTGATGGGGGTATTTTTTGACAAAGTGATTGATCATTGAAAATTATAAAATATAATTTGATAATGGAAGTGTCTAATTTTTTCATTGTCTAGTTAGATAAGTGGGAAGTTGAAATTTCTAAGGTTAATTAATTGTGTGTACTTTTAGGTATCTGATCAGATGATGCAAATGTCTGATTGGTCTTCCTTATTAATCTTAGGTTCCCACTTCCCAGCAGAATGCAGTGTTGTGTGAATTTCCTTGTTGATTTTGGATCAGTACTAAGAAAATTGTTTTCTTCTTCTTTCTGTGCCAATTTTCACAATCACTCAAAATTCCGGTATCCATATATTCTACTTTGTTTGATTTGATTTGGCATTGAATCATGTGGTCTAGTATGTAGAATGTCTTAAAAATGTCTTTTAATCTTAAATATGTCGTGTTAGAATCAAAATGAAAAGTAAGACAAATAAATTGAATTTGTGGTGTCATATATATGCAAGTGATGCAATATCTCATCCACTATTTTGTTTACTGAAGCTATATGATAATGTTACAGTATTAGTATAAATTTCCTCTTTCTCCCATTCTAGAAAATGTAATTGAACTTTTTCCTATTGCAGAATTTAGAAAAAGGAAAATGGTTAAGATTTGTTGTATAGGAGCTGGATATGTAGGTGGTCCCACCATGGCTGTCATAGCACTGAAATGCCCCTCTGTTGAAGTAGCTGTTGTAGATATTTCAGTGCCTCGCATCACCGCCTAAACCAGTGACCATCTCCCTATCTATGAGCCAGGCCTTTGGGATATAGTGAAGGAATGCCGAGGCATGAATCTCTTCTTTAGCACAGATGCGGAGAAACATGTGTGTGAAGCTGATACAGTTTTTGTTTCTGTTAACACTCTTACAAAGACTAGAGGCCTCGGAGCAGGCAAGGCTGCTGATCTCACTTACTGGGAGAGTGCAGCTCGCATGATTGCTGATGTCTCAAAATCTGGCAAAATTGGGGTTGAGAAATCAACTGTTCCAGTCAAAAATGCTGAGGCAATTGAGAGGATTTTGACCCACAACAGCAACAACGGAATTAACTTCCAAAATCCTCTCAAACCCTGACTTTCTTGCAGAGGGGACTGCAATTGAAGACCTTTTAAACCTAACAGTCTTAATTGGAGGACGCGAAACTCCAGGAGGCCAGAAGGCAATCCAAGCATTGAAGGATGTTTATACCCAATGGGTTCCTGAAGATTGCATCATCACAACCAATTTGTGGTCTGCTGAGCTCTCAAAACTGGCTGCCAATGCATTCTTGGCCCAAAGAATCTCTTCTGTGAATGCCATGTCAGCTCTCTGCGAGGCTACTGGAGCAAATGTTTCAGAGGTATCATATGTTGTTGGTAAGGACTCCAGGATTCGTCCCAAGTTTCTTAATGCTAGTGTTGGATTCGGTGGCTCTTGCTTCCAGAAGGATGTTCTGAATCTGGTTTACATATGCGAATGCAATGGTCTTCCAGAGGTGGCTGGATACTGAAACAGGTAATCAAGATCAATGACTATCAGAAGATTCGTTTTGTCAATCGTGTTGTTGCCTCCATGTTCAACACAGTATTAGGCAAGAAAGTGGCCATTCTAGGTTTTGCTTTCAAGAAGGATACTGGTGATACTCGGGAGACCCCTGCAATTGATGTTTGCAAGGGACTATTAGGGAGACAAGGCTAAGCTGAGCAATATATGACCCTCAGGTTAACGAGGACCAAATCCAAAGGGACCTTGCAATGAAAAAGGTTGATTGGGATCATCCCCTTCACCTCCAGCCAATGAGTCCGACTGGTGTGAAACAAGTTTCAGTCGTGTGGGATGCCTACACCACGACAAAGGATGCTCTTGTTGTTTGCATTCTTACAGAGTGGGATGGATTCAAGAGTCTTGATTACAAGAAGATATACGATAACATGCAGAAACCTGCTTTCATATTTGATGGTAGAAATGTTGTTGACGTGGACAAGCTTAGAGAGATTGGATTTATTGTCTATGCAATTGGTAAGCCCCTGGATGCCTGGCTAAAGGACATGCCTGCTGTTGTTTGAAACCCCTACTTTTCTTACTAGTAATCAGATAGTCAGCTTAACTGAGATTCATTCTTTACTATTTGTTTTGTCCCTTGTAGATACAGAACAGAGTCATTCTCTACTATTTGTTGTTATACTTTTTGGTATTTGAATATTTACCAGAAAAATTACAAAATCAAATAGCCTCGCACTTACTCTTTTATGTTAAAAGAAAAAGGAAATTTTTTTGAGCAAAATCCTACTTATAATGATGGGTGCTTAGCACAATAACAGATAAAACATTGGATCAACTTAAATGGCTCGCATGCATCTCACAAGCTAAATTCAGTTAATACAACTATTCTCATGTTCTTTAAATATAGCAGATATTAAAAGTGTTTAACTGTTGTGAATAATTTGGTGGTTAAACCGATGAGCATAACTCTAGGTTAATTTCCGTAGTAGTGTTGTTGATAGTGGTCAAATGGATAACCATAACTCCAAGGTTGATATTGGTAGTAATGTTGTTGATAGTATGATCAAATGGATGACCATAACTCCTAGGGTTTATTTCCTCGTATTTTCAAGGTTTAACGTCATGTTTATGACATCCTTAATGTAATCCTATAAATAGTAGTATTGAGAATGATATTGAATACACTTGAAAGAAAGAAAGTTAATTTATATTCTTGTTATTTTCATCTTTATATTGCTCTTTTGTTTTTAAGTTTTACAAATGACAAAAATTGTTCATAATTTCATTTGAAGTTTATTTTACTTGAATTTGGCTCGTGATAGCAAGTTTAATGTAGGTTGTCCATATGTTATGGGAAATAATATGGATGGATCCATATTTGATCCAACATAAATAAATTAATTAATTATCCAATCCGTTTATGGTTGGACGATTCTATCGGCACTATGCCACAAATGTTTGTACTGCTTTCTTTTCCCCTCAATTTTAGGAATCATCCATTTTGATGGATGAGGCAGTATAAGTCTTGTTTCATGATATAATTTAATGTCACCAAAACATTAAATCAAGGAGAAGCAGAAAATGAGACTCTTCATCTCTTATTATGTGGTAATAACATCATCCTCTTACACATACATTATATACCTTCATCACATGATAAAAAGAGAAACTACATACTGTGCCTTTGTTATTTTTCATTCACTTCCCCCTCTTATGCTATTTCCACAGCTTCAATGTTCCAAATGTCTTTGGCATATTCATGGATTGTTCTGTCACTGCTGAACTTGTACGATCCCGCTGTATTCAAGATTGACATCTTTGTCCACCTCTGACCAAGTGATAAACACAAGTCGTTTTTTACAAATATTTTAATGATCAAAGTCAATAGCATACACAAAACATGAGAAACCAAACAAAATATCCACAACGAATTGCAACAAACTGGACTTACTTTCTGGTCGCGATATGCCTCATCAACTTTCTCTTGGCATTCTATGTAACTGGGGAAGTCCTTGCCCACAAGGAAATAGTCAGCACGGCCAAAACCTTCATTTCCTTCCAACGATCCAATTAGGTCATCATAGTTATAAGAGCCAAAAGCACCGCTTCTAACAAATTCCTTCACCTCTTCAAAACGCTTCATCAGGTACAAACTACAAAAGAGGGAAATAAGATTTTCGTTCAATAACTGAGCAAGGTGACCATTCAAATGCATCTAAGAAGAAACTTTAGGGGTGGTTACTGGTAAGGAAATAAAAGACGAAAATTTGACCAATCAACCAAGAAAAAGAACATTGATCAACATGTCACTCAAAAGAGGGGTGAGCTTTACCTTTCCGTCAGCTCTTTCTTTTCTAAGCCCCGCAATTTCATGAGCTTGAGCACCAAAGAGAAAGAAGTTTTCTTCTCAACCTCTTCCCTTATTTCAACATTAGCGCCATCCAATGTACCAATTTGGATACAACCATTCATTGCAAACTTCATATTACTGGTTCCACTGGCCTCCATTCCAGCCGTACTGGGGATAGGAAGAAAGAGAGTCTAATATACATATAAATCTCTACATAAAGCTAAAAACATACACCAACAAGATTAATGGAAATATTAGATTTTTATATGCAGTTGTCACATTACTGAGAAATGAATTGGCTTGGATAAACATTTTCCACTAGTAGTTGCCCCCTTTAAGTATCATTAAGTGACAACATAAAATCATCCTCTTTTTTTTTTTTTTTCTAAAAGGAACATTAAATCTTCAATTTTCATGAACCATTAGTTGGCTATTACCAAAGTTTTCCCAATGAAATAGACTAGCCACTGCCCAGTAGTTCCCTTTAAGTTTTATTTTGATACGTAAAGTTGATGTTACTAGGCCATATAAGTATTGATCTGTTTGTGTCAAAAAAATGGGGAAAAGTGTTAACCGCCATCAATAAAAGAGGAGCATGAAGATCCAAAAGTGCCACCCCTATTCCCAGCCTTCGATGTATAAACAGGATTCAGCTGAAATTTTCACATCATATGCATTCGCCACTGCAGACATGTTAGGAAAACTGATGTCGTCCACACGAAGGCAGGACACATTAGAGAGACTATAACTGCATAAGGACAGGAATCTTAATGGTGCCCAAATTACTATATTATCACATATAGTAGGATCATTTGCACCAGTTGAAATTCCAAATAGAACATACACAGTTTACTGCCAGGACAATCAAATAAAATGGTGCTGCTTTGTGTGTGTGAATGAATGAGATGATCACTGTCATGTCACACCACTTCACTATGCATTCGATTTGATACATATATAAACTATGCATGTGATGAATAGTACAATAATAACAGTATTATAGCATGATATCACTCTCAACACCCGAGTTATTCTAGTGATGAGAAACTAAGCAGCTAATCGTCCAGTTATGTTCGCACAAAGCCACAAACAAATTTAACATAGTATAGAGTTGTTGGATCAATTGTTACCAGTGGCAGCACAATTGAAAAGAAAGATGGGAGTCAGTTAATTACCTGATATGTTCTGATAGATCGCTAGCAGGAATTAGCAGTTCAGCAACACTGACATTGTAATCTGGCACAAAGACTACCTACAAGAGATAAAGGAGAGGACTCTTCAGGTTAAAAGTGCAAAAAGTAATCACATGATGAAACAGATGCAGAAATATCACAGATTAA